>KB697404.1:0-30591 GCA_000349165.1 Anopheles christyi
TTATTCTTCAAGTGTGCCACCTGGAGCTGCTCCACAGAGCAACACAGCAACAACAAAAACCAACTCGCCCCACAGAATTTGACTTTTCCCAACTGTCCGGGAACGAACAAAACCGACTCAGCACGAGGTCATTGTGCTCGGGGCGTTTGTGGCATCGTTGTACACTTCCTTTTCCTTTTTCATTCGAATTTGGGGAAGCATCCTTGAACTGTGGTGAATCCCGGCGCGAAATGTGGCTCTCTTCCTGTTTTGTTGCTGCTGTACGTGTGTGTGTGTGTAAGTGTGTTCCTGCTCGTCTCCAAGGCCGATGCCTTTTTCCAGCATAAACTGTAAAGAAAAGTCTGACGCCCGAAAAATGGGACCGACTCTGGGGCGTCCGGATTTAAGGCTACTGCGACATTCTTAAGAAAAGGTCCACCCGTTTCCGTTGAACTGGAAATGATGTTGCAGCCAAAGTTCCCCTGGGGATAGGGCGACGAAAGGAGGAATGAAAGTAACACGGACAAGAAAAGAAAAGCAGAAAACATTGAAAAAAGAATCCAGATCCGGAACAGGCATCGCCACTGGGGCTAAAAAATACCATCGCCTCGGTTTCTACGACAACACTGTTACCTGCTGCTCGCAGTTTGCTTCTTAAGCTTGCAATATAAACTGGAATTGAATTTGTAACGGGGCACACAAACCCACACACACACACACACACACTCGCTTACAACCTTGAAGGCAGTTGGGTAGATATGGCATTTGGCAGCCAGTTTTAACTTCCCGCACTTTGGCAACTTTGGTGGCCACCGGCGGGTACAATCCAGTCGTTTTTTGTAAGTTCGGGCCAACGCCAACCCACAAAGTCAGCTTCGTTGTCACGGTATCTCGGCCTTGTTCTCGTGTTCGCCTAAGGCTTGGGCTTCTATTCAATTCCAACTTAGACGCTGGATACCGCAACGAAGCGAAGATGGGAGAGCAGCACTTCTTGAAGTGTTGCTCACTTGTTTATTTAGATATTCGACCGGTTGGTAGATAAAAATTGGTAATATGCTTCCCTTCCATTCTCATCATTATTCCCTCGAGGGGAGTCAGAGAGTCAATAGCAGCAATGCAAAAGGGATCTGGTGTATGAAAAAAGGGAGCCTGCTGGGCTGGGAACTGGGTCAGAATTAACTCTGCTGTCGGTGTGTCGGTATCATTACCACCCTGCAACCTAAGGTGCAAATAATTCGATGAGATTTGGGGCCAGGACAAATACGCGAGCGAGTTAGGATAGGTTGGTAATTTCACGGGTAACTTTATGTTGAATGAAGTGGATTATTGGAAGCAAATTTGGTCATATGGTATCTAAAGTTTGAGCTTATCCATATTAATTTTTGATGTTAAAGATTGTTAATATTGCCACAATATTTTAGATTTTTTCCACTTTTCTCGCTCCCTCTCTTTACTCTACCAATTTTCTCTCTCTTACACGATAAATAGTATGAACGATAACATAAAATAAAATTCGTAAATATAAATAGCCTACATTTAGGCGTTACCTTCAGGCGCTCCGTATTCAGCTCGGCAGCAAAGCAAGAACGAAGCAGACATTTTATCAATTTCTATCTCATTAAATGATTATAATTCCACCTAGTTAAGACATCGTCAACCATTTGCAACAGAAACCAAAGAACAATGCAGAAATGCGTTATCCAATCATTGCCTATCAACCTATGACTTCAAGTTTGTAACAAGACCATTCATTTTGACGCCACTGTTACCGAGAAAGATTCCTCTTTTATTCCCACCTCGTACCGGCATCGCATCGTGGACCGAACGAAAATAAGAGGTACAAAATATAAAACTATGTTTATTTCCTTCTGCACGCTGCATCGATTACGGTTGCGCAGAGATGATGGTGTTTGTGTGGCTGAGTGTGTTTTGGTTCGTTGTTGTGTGCCACGGTTTCCGTTCGGTGAAATAAACCAATAGAAAATATTGCACCAGATCAGCAAAGGGCACGGTCGTAATCTTATTTCTTTCTGCACGGTGGGAATAAGCGTTTCTAGAAGCATGAACCAATTGGTTGAGGGCGAGGAAAAGATTTTCTCTCTTCGCCGTTCTATTGCTGCTTTAAAACAGGTTTTACTTTTTTCCGTCCACCGATATCCAATTGAGGTTATGTTCAGAGGTAAGGGAAAAAAGAGAAAAAAAACTGTGAGCAAAGTAAAAGCTCTCAACTATCCGGTCCAGACGGAAGGAACTGAAAAAATATAAAAAATAAAACCATCCAGAACCAAGGTAGCGAGCAATCTTGCAATCCGTACATTATTTAAGAAGATTTGGCAAACCTTCCTGTTTGCTTCATATTTCTTTCCTACCCACAGAATCAACGAGCATACTCGGTGAAGGAAAACAAGCACAACCAGCATTAGCCGGCAACCGACGCGTAGTAATTGTGCCACAGTGGCAGCCATCAGGCAGGTAAGGTCAGGTGGACCCCGGAATTGGTTGCTTTATTGCATCTTCAGACGATTCCGGTGTACTTGCGCCCGATACGTAGGGTTGGAAAAACGATCCTAAACGATCTGAAATGCACATTCTCAACCGCGCACGGTACACGGTACGAAGAGAGGGACCAAAGAGGGAATTGGTAGCAGCTACAAGGATACAAACGGGCACTTTGCTTGTGGATAGGTTGTACTTGTGGGTTTGGAATTTATGAATTCCACCAACACAAGCATACACAGAGGCACACTAAAGGAGGGTGGCAAGGGAAGTAAACTTTTCTCCACAAGCATCGATCACCGACCGACCGACCGTGGAATGGCGCAAAGTCGCGTAATCTAGTTTCGCTAAGGTGATAAAAATGTTTTAATGGGAAATTGCAATCTGTGGAGTTTGATGGGGAAAGAGCTGGGAAAGTAAAGGGAAACGAGATCAAGAAAAAAAAACCTTTTCAACGATATATTAACTGTCAGGGCAATATTTTGGCCCATTTACCCGGGTGGATCAAGTCCGGGGGTTGATTATGTTGCGAAATTAATTGTATGTGACACGGAACTTTCGATTGAAATAAATACTTCGTATTATATAGAAAACGCGACTCAACTCCACAACTAAATAACTTATTATAAAACTAGCTTCCTCCAGCAAACGAATCACTTTAATACACAAAGCCGATTAAAAAATGTTCCCATTTCCAACTTGTGGTTAACCGCTCTATTCCCATTGGCCCTTACTTTACAATTCGTCCTGCAATAATATCAACAACGGCAAAAATCCTAACAAATTGTCGCTATATTTCTTTAGCCTTTCGTATCCCTGCGCAAACACCGGTTGAGGAAACCGGCACAACAACGCTATTTGCATACGAAAGTACTTCCGACACATACACACACATACACGCGGATTCTCCCTCGTTCCGCAAGCATAAGCAACTGTCAACTTGACAAAGCGCAAAGAAAAACCAGGAGCGATAATGAGACACTTTTACCGTACAACAAAGTTAGTGGGGCTGTCTTTTTTATTCCTTTTTGTGCAAAACATCACATTCTAAACGTCCATTTTTCATGCTCTTTTTGCGAGAATCGTCTTGAGTGGAATGGAAAAATGGGAACACGTGTGTTTGCTGGAAAGAAAATTGCTGTTTACATGTTTTTAGTTTCACCTCCCAGGAAAGAGAGAGGGAAAGAGAGAAAGAGAGAGATAGAGAGCGACGCATTATAAAGTGTCCTGTTGTACTTGTGTGGTTCACCTGCTTGCCGGAGCTGAAGTGGTAAACATAATTTCTCACAACCTCCCGTGGTTGCCATTTTTCTATGCCACTTTGTTGCTCTTTTGAGTGTATGATGGTGCAAAGGACCGATTTTTGCTTTAAAGCTTCCCAAAGGAATACTGAATTATTGTTCCGTGATCTGCTGCTATGTGGCTTCAAACACAAGATAACATCATAAGCTATACAAAACAAAAAAAAAAATAGCCTGAGGATCAATTTCCACGCAGATACCTAAACATATGTCTTTATTTAGCCGAAAGGCCTTGGAAGGATGCTTAACCTCTCCGCCTGGTTAATAATTGATCACTATCGACCTACCAGCCGGATACTAATATTTCATGTATCGTCATCCCACGGCCCCTATCTATCCAGAGCAATATCCGCCTATCTTGGTTCGTTCTTCAATGTTATTTATCCGTCACTGTGTGATCACTCATCAATCGGCTTCCATTTTATCACTTACAATAACACGCCTCTTCTTTGCTTTTTTTATTCTATTCTATTTATTATTCTATTTTTTATTCTATTTTATTCTATGCTTAATGGAGAAGTTTTACGTTCTGGCTAGGTTTGTCTTGTCTTTCGTTTTGTTTTTCTTCTTTTTTGCTATCTTTTGTTGTTGCTTCATATTTCAGTGCGATGATCTGCGTAGCAAAACAATTATTGATTCAATCGGAATAATGCTTCCGAATAATCCCGTAAAATTATTTATGACAGTCATCACCACCGTCGCCATCGGCCGTTTCCGTATGTGGACAAGATGAGCTGTATTGGAAGATTCTTAGACAGTGGAGAAGAGAGCAATAGAAGTTGAAAAAAAAAAATAATCCCCATCCCCGCCGACCAACTTTTCTATTAACGACAGCGTGTTCTTTGTTTGGTCGATATTATGGGTCGATTGAAAACCGATGACCGTAATGGTGGCGTAGGATTGGGAGGGCTGGGACGTCTATGTAGGTTGTTCGATGCGGTCAGCTAGCAGCTGGTGCAGCTCCAAAGCAAAGAACGCTTCGGAATGAATGGAAGCTTTTGAACGCAGACGATGCTGGATAACATTTTATGCGCGCACACACTCACACATCTAAAGCACGTGACACATTGTGCACGTACGTGAGTGTGTGTAAAAGAGGGTGGAAAGCAGAGGTTGAATACCGTACAAAGCTGATAAGGAAATGCTTCCATCATCAATAAAACTGAAATCCAATTAATTATGCTCGCATACCTTCTCGTCAGTTATGTGTTTCTGGGTGTCGGCAGAAGACGCAGGAGTTGTGCTGATTTTCCGGGGTATAGTGATTCGCTCAGAACGGAAAATGAGAATCGTTGGGATTTGTTTGATAACATTTGTCATGTTGTGACATGTTTGCTCCGTGCTAGGCGAGTCGATTAGATGCAAACTCATCAATAGTACAAGGTTTTGTTTTTTTCTAACTTCTTTTCATATCTGCAATGAACTTTGATGCTTTATTTTTATTGGCATGTTTTCTCACTTCACTTCAAGGTTGTTATCCTGGATTTTTATCAAATTTATATTATATTTGATGCTTCAAAAGGTGGGTTTGTTGCGCTTTTAAAAGAACTTTTCAATAAAATTATCACGAAAAACAGCATCCCCATTAACGAAGAATAATTAACTAAGGAAAGTTGCGAGCAACAGAGCAATGCTATCAGCAATCCTCAAAAACAAAATCAAAATCCGGGAAACGTTAATACCAAAGTAATTTGCTTACTTCGAAGTTTTGTAACCATTAAAAATTGCTTTTTAAAAACTCACAAAACAATCGCCGTAAATAACCTATGAAACGCACTTAAACTCCCACCAAACGATTTTATTACCACTAACTTAAACCGACACACAAACTCATCAAAGGCACTGCCCTCGACTGTGTGTTTGGGGTGTGAAATGCATCCTTCAAACGATGTTACTGGCGTGTAAAGGGGGTGGTTGTGTTGTATCGCTCTCTTCCCTTTCTTGAGGGGAAAATAAACATAAATCATCAGTTGACCTAGAAACCGGCATCACTCCTTTCTTTTCGCCTTCTTTAAATCCTATAAATTTGCTCCCGGGGGCTAATCGAATCATTGTCAAACCGGAAATGGTTGTTCAACAATCCTCTTAATGGTTTTACGTCCCTGTCAGCCTCGGAAAGGATGTAAACAAAAAGGCGGAGAAAATCTGGCAGAATGATGGTTTGTTGTTTTTCTGTTCACTCTCTCTTCCTCTTACCGATATGGTTCTTCCGACTTTTCCGTTAATCATACAGGAGATGTATGAGTAGAGTAAGAAGTGGCCTTTTTCCTCTCCAAAGATCCAAAGATGCTTTAGTCACACTGGTACAGACAGTTTGTGCTCGAACGAAAGATGCCCAAAACTGAGATTTGCTGCTTCTGTTTGCAGGAATACTGAAAGACAACAGAACCGATATGGTTGGATCTGTGTTCTATGGGAAACGATTTACACCTCAAACCCTTTACGCCCAGTGTAAGAGAACACGATGATTTCCCAATTGTCTGCTTCAGTAGAGCGATAGAGAGAAGAGTTGGAAAAGTAATATAATGTTGCTGTTAGGATCATGTTTTATGTGCCGCACCGTGCGATCGTATATCAAAGCAAGAGTTTGGTGTTTCACATTTTTGTGTTTGATGGAAAATTCCAGTTTGGTTTGCCGTACGTTTCCAGGCACGCTTGGAGCAATTTCTTACCCTTTGCATACTTTGAGAATAGGAGTAAACAGGAAAAAATGGAACACACACACACAAATACAAAAGCGTTAACGACATGATTCTTGTCGCTGTGATCATGTTAAAGGAACATGTTTATTATTTATCTTCATCGAGAAAAGGAAACATGAGCCTTTTTGCGTCGGTTTTGCTCTTTACTGTGAGTATGATTGTTTGAATTCGCATGTCTGCCTTTTATAGTATGTTTTCCCCTCTTTTTCTTTCACTAAATGACACTTCTATTACAGACAACTTTTAAATCCATCACCGACCATGAGTTTTGATTGAAAGTGGACTGTTTTGCTCAAAAAAATGTAAAAACAGTAAAAAAAAACATACATTTCTCTTTTGCTTTTAACTATGTCACATCGCTGAGCTGCTGCTGGTGGGCATGAGTTTGATGAGCAAATAAAGCGCGCTTTTATTACATTCCTCCAGGCGCATTCCATTATCAAGTCAGGCTGTCGATCATTGCGAAAGGGTGTATATGTTTGAGTGTATGCCATTACTACCGAATATCTCGCTCGTTGGCAAACAAACAAGGTAAAATAAAAGTACAAACGAACAAAAAAATACAGCCCACACCCACTCTCAAAATCAACCATCCTGCGTCTTTGCGTATAATCGTTTTTCCAATATTGCGGTTTGACTTTTACGACCAGTGGTGTGTTGCTGTCTATTTTCGCCTCAAATACATCCCCCAGTTACCCTAAAACTCAACCGCTCAGTACCCCGCGGGGACCGAAATGGAGCGAAGAGTCAATACATTTGTCAAATGACGCTCGGCGAAAAACGTGCTCCCGGGTGGTAATTGCATTGGGTGTGTTTTTCCATCTCGTTTTTCGCTCGTCCAGATGACTTTTTGACGGGGCGAGTGAAACGACGGTTTTTTTTTAATAAAAGGTACCAGCTCAGGGAAGAAGGATTTTATTTAACTAACCAGTGAAAGAAGTAGGGTGAGCAAATATAAAAAAAATGAAAACGACAAAGTCATGTGGACGTGCCCGAGAAGGAAAATAACTGTATTTAAAAACCTGAAATGTTGAATCGTGGAATAGGAACGTTTACCCCGCTTGCACAAACCCAAAATGCCAATTGCCGTTTCGGGTTGTGTGTACGTGAAGGGATTTTTGGAAATAAGATCCAAGAATAGGATAAAATGCACGTAAAACCAGTTCCAGGTTTTTTACATTTCGACTGAAAAAGCGTAGTTGCTCAATTTTGGGTGCTCTAAAAACGATGCCTAATGTCTTGCTGGGTAGAGGAAAAATGGTTTTCTCTGCAGGTTTCTCCCCGATTGGTAATGAAGTCATTGGCAGCCGAGGATAGGACGAGGAGGCTAAGGTTTGATAGGCGAGAATCTTCCCCTGAGTGTATGCAAATTGTGATTTATTGAGTGAAAAGTTATAAGAGCAATTTGATATAAAATTCGGTTTAAAAAATATATTAATGCCTTTGATTTTGGAAAAGTGATCCTCATACCTTTTGAAAATAGAGATCAGATTTCAAAACTGAAAGCACATCATAATAAATAAATCATCTAACCAGAGGAAAAAATGATGAGAGCTCTACAAACATAACAAAGTGTGACACATTTTCACTCAATTCAACCCATTTCCACCTCCACCGTCCAATTCAGTACTTATTCATTAATCATTTCAAAATCTATCTTGCCACTTCACAAAACAAACTCTCCCCAAACCACAACCATCTCCCCGAGAGATCTATTGACAGAAAAAAATGCACATCAAATCAAAACTAAATCGTAACATACGTTTGACAGGATTTCTCGATGTCCACTAGTAAAAGCGAGCATAATTTGTCCGCCGCACACGAGCAAGCTCAAAAAAAGAATATTCCCCACGAGGACTTTTGCCCTTCGCTATGAAAGCTTCTATGAAAACCCCGAATGGGAAATCTATGTATTTGTACGGGCGCTTTCCCTTCCATCCCGCGATACCTACCGAACGTCAAAGGAAGAATAAATCATCGTTAATGATTTATGATCTTGGGGACGATTTCTTGTCGGTTTTTTGTTGTTGTTGTTCGCTCTATTTCTTACATTCTCTGTGAAGGTGGGTGGAAGATGAAAAAAATTAAACAGTAGTAAGTGGGTATGAGGTAGTAAAAGGGGAAAACTGCCACTAACCCGTATACCATTGATAGAGCGACGTTTTCCTTTCCCAAGGACGAATGCCCTGAGTAGAAAGGGAGGATTGTACCCAATTCTGGGCGAGTGAGAGGAGAGACGATGTTGTGTATTTTATCAAATTAAAAGGATCTCGCTTCCATTAACTCGTCCCAGCTTGCGCAAAAAGGGAAATAG
Organism: Anopheles christyi; assembly: GCA_000349165.1. Taxonomy (NCBI): domain Eukaryota; kingdom Metazoa; phylum Arthropoda; class Insecta; order Diptera; family Culicidae; genus Anopheles; species Anopheles christyi. Next base: position 8,793 of record KB697404.1, read on the forward strand.
CTCTAACCGTCCCCGAGGCAATAATTGAAGGACGCACTCACGGAGGAGCTGGAGGTCATGCTCTATTGGTGAATCGTCCGAAAAAAGGAGGTCCATTAAGGTGGAATGAATTCATTCATAATTCAGACACCGAAAAAGTGACACTAGAAGCCTCTATTTCTATTGGAAAGGGGGGTGGGGGATTTGGGCGAAGACACTCACCCAAATGGCTAATGTTACCGGCAGGAGACTGGCTCTATGGTCTGAGAAACGACACTACATTTCAGCGGATTGGAGCGCTAGAGGTGAAGTTGAGTAGGTTGTGGATAAAGCTCTTATCTTAGTTCAGGCACTAGCAAAACCTGGTTGCACACGCTAGGCTCAGTGATCGAACGAGAAATTGGAGATGTTATTGAGTCTTTTTAGCGAACACAAAAAAGTCAGTATCTTTTTGCAAAACCCCTCAAGGTGAGTTGGCCGTGTCTTGAACGGCTCAATTTTCAGCCTCATTGTGGAGATCGTATGTACACCGTTGCTTGTAAGTAAGATGCTGTGCTTCTTGGAAATTATTTTTACCTCTCTATGTTTATTCTGTGAAATCATACCCTGCTAAAACAACAAGCAGCAATTTTTGTTACCCTTGAAATGACGTCTAACAAAACTTCCAAACTGTAAGGGTGGCTGGGAGTATACATAAACACCAGTTCTAATTTTCACTGATTGTAACGACCGATTCACGGCGACCAAATAATATGAAGCCTGACATCCTTCAGAGCTCGTTTTATGATGCATCGTTGCGGAGTTGTTTCATGCTTTTGTCATGTGTCTTCTTCCCATTCCGTTTCTTGCTATTGACGTATTGAAACACATCATCATAACTTCTTTGCTCGCCCGCATCCAAACCAGTGGCCGGTAAAGAAAACGACCAAGAATGACAACGACGACGACGATGAGGACGTGGCCGTGTAATAGACTCCCGGACTCTTATATCGGGCGCATTCGGGCAAACATGAGAACCTTGTTGTAAAGTCATGTCACGTAGTGCAATGTATGGTAATATCATTTCCTGTAACATGCCATCTCGTTTTGTATTCCAGTGTTGTATGTGTGTATGTGTGCACCGCAACTAGGAGGAAAAGTAGCCAACTTCGAGCAAGAATGTGAAGAAACATGTGTGTAATGGAAGGTAAACAGGTGTGTACATAATATCAGCATCTTTTCGTCGGTGGGGTAACATTTAAAATGCATATAAAATGTTATAAAACTTACAATATTTTCTACAGGAATGAACTAAACTAAACTGTGTAACTAAAATTATAGGAATAAATTCAATTATTTTCAGGCTCTTTACCATTTAGCAAATAGAATAAAATAGTAAGTTGTGCCAGCAACACTGTAAACTTTCAGAATGCATACAGTCGGTTTCCAACATACACTCCGATCGTCGACAGCCCATCGATCGACGCCAAAACTAAATGAAACTGAAGATATATTCCCGCGAACGCGACAACACATGCAGCACGTGGTACCATTGGGTAGTTCATCGGTTCACCTGTCTTCGGGAGACAAAAAAAAATACGGCCAACCCATCATCTTGACATGACTTGCACCCCGAGGGAGAAGCGAGAGTTAACTAACTTTTCCACAAAAGTACCCGTCAATCAAACCACAGGTACATCTTGGGCTACCCACCGCTGCACCTCGGAAGCTCGCAAAAACTCGGACTGGGACGTGAATTCTACGCCACAGTCATTTTTCTTCCTCTCGCTGTGAATGTGATACGTTTCATTACCGTGTTCGCGGAAGCACTTCAGTTCGGATGGTGAGCATTTTTTAAATGTGTTTGTATGTATTTTCTTTTTGTACTCGAATTCGCACGAGAACAAAAACACCCCTATTCAAAAACGTTGATCTGTAATAAAACAATCCGGAAGTATAATTTCGTCACCTGATAGGGTTCACTGAAGCCAATTCCATTCCGCGCCATGTGCCGCATTTGCCGTTATGGGATTACAATTTACATTAAAAGCCTGCGAGGTGCTTCCGTATAAAGCGGGACGGAAATCAAATGAGATACAACAGAGACACGGTACAGCAGTAGGTAGCGGAACAAAAAAACGCATCAGAAAATCATCAGAAATTGTAGGACCTGACTGCGGGAAAAAGTTTTCTCATTTTTCTCCCATTTTATTTGTTATGTTTTCTTTCGCCTTGCACCTGCTGCCGCTTCCTCCCAGACTCAGCTGAGTTTACTGATCTCTTTCCACCCACAGTGCGTGCATTATTGTGTATCCTTCTGTGCCCGAAGGTTGTTTTCCTTCTCCCCTGCCCATCACTTCCCAGTGTTCATGGGTTGGGCCCTCCCAAGGGCTGGTTGGTTACAATTTCCGCCTTTTATGGTAGTAAAATTATATTATTTTCCATTTTTTGTCGCATTCGCGTGTAAACTTTCTGTTTACTTCTTCTTCTGTTTCTCTTCGTCTACTTTGCTGGACGTACTGTGACCGTGGTGGTTTTGCCTGCTCTCTCTCTCTCTCTTGCGTTGTTTTTACCAATGTTTTTTTTCCTCTTTTGCTTTCATATAACCTCCTTTTTGCATTTCCCATTGCTCCATTGCGTGTTGCGTTTGTTTTTTGCGCCATCTCCTCCGGGGAAGCGGCTGGTGGTACACACTTTGACAAGTCCCCTGGTTCTCATAAACGTCATTCCGCCCGACTTACCGACAACGTCTCCAGAGCAGTGCCTGCGTAGTAGTAGCTGCAATACTACGGCGGCATGACAGTTTTTTTAACATCACAAGAAATTATGGGAGGGAGCCAACTCCCATAGACCCACAGAAAAAAGAATCATCTCAGAGTTTCCCAGTCCGTAAAAAAAAACAAGCAGCAAAAACAGCAACGGCAGCAACCAACAAGGCTGAAAACCATGAGAAGCAAAATCATCTACAGATCGTGATGCTATAGAAGGAACAACAACAAAAAAGGGACAACCAAGAAAAGTCCAAACCCTAGCATAAGACAACAATACTAAGGTAAAAAGGGACGAGAAAGGCAACAACGAAAAAAAAAGTTTGTAATAAATTCATTTTAACAATAGGAATATTCTTCACTTCTTTGTTTCATCCAAAGGCCAAACCTTTCAACAGGAGATGAGTTTCATATCTTTTTCATCCTGCTTTGTGTTGCACAATGAACGAAACGAACTTATCCAATCTTTTCCCATTTTGGCCAACGGACATCATTGATCGAACACCTTTCCAGGGAAAAGGAAAGGAAGGAAACCCAAACGAGAGAAAAAACCAAACCCAGAGAAATATAAAATCACTCGCTGAGTGGAAAATTGAAATTTGAATAATGTGCTGATAATAAACAGCAAAGTAGCTACCTCCGAGCATCTTTACTCCTTTTGTTCCCTTCCCAATGAAGCTTGCGCTTCGTTCATCAGCTTTCGTCCCTGTTTTATTAGGCAGGGGGCACTGTCTGGACAAATTTAAATTGAATTGATCTGTGATAGCCCGGTCGGTGATATGGCAACATCGAATGGATCCATATGTTTGATAGATTTTTTTTTTCAAACGTAACTTTTCCAAATGAAAAATAGTTTCGACCCGAAAAAGGGGAACCATAACGAGCTTCTTCATTGGAGGCAAATCGAGTTATGCTCGAGCGAAGTCGAGCGACACGACACAAAATGACCATCCACATTTAAACCAGGCAAAAACTTCATCAAAGCAGAATTTTGTCCCCTTTTTTTCATTTAATACACACAAACACATGTATCGTGTATCGTGTTCCGGTTCGGGGCGCTCCAGGAAAGAAAACCCCACGTCCGCTTCCATGTCGTTTTATCGAACAGACGAACTTTTCACTCTGCCGGCTAAAATAAGTGAAGCCGTTCCCTAATTGGAAAATTTACAGTCAAACATCAGGACGCTATCACAATCAATGTGGGTTCGTGTATGTGTGTGTCAATATACATCTCCCACATTCGAGAAACATGGTTTGATAAAATGGCAGAAAATTTAATCAATACTCGAGAACTCTTCAACTCTTCAATAGCTGCCAATAATATCCTTCTCCGGGTTTCAGCGACGTTATTGAGTTTGTGCCCTTCGTTACCCTTCGGTAGGGTGGTGTTTTTTTGCCCATTTATGCCTCGCCAGCCTTTAATTATCATCATATCTTTCATTTTTCCTCACATGTGACACCGATGAACTTTAACCGACCCGTTTGGGGGTGGCATTCAGCAATTCGGGCAACACACAAAACGGAAGGACGACATCGGAGATCATCATCACAAACGGACGCCTTTATCGTCTATACTTTCGTAGCCGTTTGCAGAATGTCGACTCTTCCGATTTAAGTTGGGGAAGGGAGTGAACATGAAAGAAGAAGATTCCTACACACGTTATCTTTGACGTCCATGGCTTGTTTGGCCTCCACTGGAAAACCTCTCATCAGACAGTGAGCTCGCGCGCGTTCGTCTCATGTTTTTCTCTCGCCACTAATCATTTGGCTGGCGCTTCTGCTTCTCAACCTTTACTGTGGCTCAATCACAGGCACTAGCATCACTTCACTAGTAATCTTCACTCCTTTCACATCGCAAAGGGAAAGTTCAAGCGTGCTGGAAAAAGCTCATCTCAAGATTCTGCCCACTTCTGACGTGGGTAAGCTTCGAGGAAGATAGGAAGAAACACTTTCTTAAGCATCATGTTGTTAATTGAAATATTTGCCTTAAATTCCGTTGCGGCACTGCTGCAGCACTGGGACCACAGTACTGTGGAGCAGTGTGTCGTCTATACTATTTTCAACTCCTGAATTCCACCCTCTACCCTTCAAGATGCTAGTAAGTCAGCTTCGATAGCACGTAACCGCACCGACACAGCCAGCAAAGCTTCCGACCCGAAAGAATGTAAGTACGTTTTCCATTGCATCATCATCATCATCATCGTCGTCGTTGATGTTGTCGTTCTCAGCATCAGCTTGATCTAAAGAACAGTTTGCTGATTCCTGCTGGTGGCACGGGAGGTTTGTCGCGTAGTGCAACGTGTTTGACTACTATCTGGTCTGGTTGCTGAAGTAGTTGCCTTTCTTTGCCCTCTTCTAAACCAATCCTTGCCTGTTCGGTCTGTCATCGCAAGTTAAGATGAGCATGTCGTCTTTCCGTGTTGATGTTTTGACGCAAACTCGTCCCTTCTGTAGTATCACGCTGCTCCGAGCTACATGCCCCATAAGGGAACGACAATTTTCTTCCAGGTTTTCTTCGCCCACTAAGTGCGCGTGAGTGTGTGTGTGCTTGTGTGTCGGGCGTGCCATTAGCATCTGCCATTAACGGTGTGAAACCAAATGACAACTGCATGCATATTACACTTCTTTTTTGTTGTGGCAGTGCGGCAGAAGTAATATCCAGATAACACAAAGTTGCTGTCTTCCTGGCAGTTACAGATGACAACGACATTGGATTTTTTAAAGCCAGAGTGGTACAAATGGTATTAATTTGCGGAAGGTGCCAACAAGTCTAGTTTTTGTTATTTGGTCAGAATCTGAAGTTCTGAAACGTTTGCAGCAATGTTCGTTTTAGTAATTGGTTTTGATTGCTTCTAGATGCTTGAATGAGACATTTGTAATTGTTCACTAGACTTAATTTTTTTCCATAATTATCAATTGTTTATGTATTGTTGGTTCATCAACTGCATCAATAGTTTATATGCTTCCATAAGTCGTTAGCATTTGCATACATCAAGGCGATAAAGAAAGCCACCATTTTGTGAAATTAAAGTGGTTTATCAATGAAATATCTGATGTTTACATTGTTTAAGGATATTGATTTCTTCGTTAAGGTTTTACCCAATAATATTCGGAAGGAATCAAATTACAACCAAACTAAATTGAAATCTTGGAACGTTATAGACTGAAAGAGTTTTTGGATCAATTTTAGTGGCTCTAGCTCTAGTGATGCAGATGTTTTATGAGAATTTCTTGACAGGATTTTAAGAAATTCTAGCTCAAGCTTATATCAATAAAGCCAAATGTTAATATTTCATTTTAGTAGAATTCGATATTGTTCTCAATTTTTCTGGAAACCCTCCTTCCTGCCAAACAATCTTCAATGTTCCATCAATCTTTCGCTATTTTATCCTCTTCCAAGTACTCAAACCAAAGTGTCACACATACTACCGTCGTGTACGGTATGGGACAGGTCTTCCTTTTCGGAAAGTTGGTCTAATTTAGCTGCACAACGCACTGCAGGCCCCGGATCTCGTTCGATCAGTACAATAATATGTACAGAAAGGCAAATCGAATCAGCATCAGTACTTTCCTCATCATTGAAAGTTAAATTAGAATCACACACACTCATGCAATACCACATAATAATCTTTGCATATTCCACACAACCATAACCGAACTAGGAGCACACGGGAAAACTGTCAACTGGCAAAGGAAATCCTCGATGCTTTGAATGTAGGTATGGAAATGGAACCTTTGGGTACCATTATTCTAGCCCCTCTCGGAAAAAGGGACCCAATGTTTCAACTCACACACACACACAAAAAGGCACAGACAGAATGTGTGTTTTCACCTTTTATGTGTGTGCCATGCCGCAAAGTACTAGGGCACTGCGCTTACATACTGGCTGCTGGTGTTAATATTCATTAACCCAACACACATTTGACGGTACTTTAGGATGGTGTTTCACCAATAAAACCAACAAACACATTCACAAAGCATATGGTGCGGCATTGCCGCAAAAGTGTGCCACCCCCGGGTTGTAAAACAGCCCACCGTACGCCGGAAGAGAGAAACCCGGTACCGTAACGTAATGATTCCACTGAGAAACGTTTTCTCCCCCCATTTCGTCGCGCTGCTTTTCCACCCGCATTGTGGATACCTAATTTCACCGGCGTAAAGCCACTTTGGAACCGGTGTTCTATCTCGGTTGCAGCATCCGTTTCAGGTATTGATCGGATAAGAGGGAATCTCGAGTATACCGGCTCTAAAAAAGGTGGAACTTCCACCGCTTTTCAGTTGGAGGCAAAGAAAGGGAACAGCATAAACGCAAGACAGGTGTGTTAACATCCTGTCGAATCGCATCCACCTGTGCTTGTTTACTTTAGGGCCTCACAACCCGTCCCGTGTTTTTTGAGGACTTTAGCAGAATCTCAATCTAAAAATCTCTCTCTCCCAACAATCCTTCAACCGAACGGGGGCTATTTTTCGTCCGTTGTTCATGGCCACTTTATAATGCCTTCGCCGTTTCTCACCAGGTCGTATCGGTATCGGAGTAGACGCGCTCGAAACACCCAATCATGGAAATTAATTTCTCTAATGGATCGAAAGTTCGTCCTGATCCAGCTGAGGCTAGGATAAAAATCAATGCAAAAAGGCAGCAAGAGCAAGAAAGCGAAGGTTTATGCGCAAGCAAGTAAGAGACGAACGCGTAGAGGCAACGGACAAGGTGTAGGAAATAAATTGGCATGCTTTTGACGCACCTTTTTGCTACCAGTTCTTTTTCATCATGCCGGTGAGCTGTTCTAACGTTTTACCACTTGTGCTAGGTAATGCGAGAGAATACACCTTAGTGTGAAGCGTTTCTTATAATTTTTCCCCGTACATAACACAAAGCATAACTCAAGGGGTTGATAGGGTATAATTCGAAGAGAGAGAGCGAGAGAACGATTGAGGGTTTGAAAAGCGGACAAAACATAAATCAATTTAAACACACAAATACACACACACACACACATTGACACCAATAGAAAGATAAGTTTTCAAACAAACAGACAGAAAAAAAAACACATTTCGTGTAGCAATAGGCAGATAATTCTATGTGAAAAAAGCATAACCAAAGAACACAAATCGCCACCATCGAAAGGACGAAAGGAAAAAGCAAACTCAGTGTGGCTCAAATTTTCACCACAGCAGGGGTGGCGCGGGAAAGGGTGGAAGGGGGACGTAGGTTTGCTTTTGGATTTTGAGCAGTGTAGCAGAGCTATCGTTATGGTAGTGGCTCGAATGTACCGGCTAGCCAACATAAAAAACCAGAAAATCATCATTTTGGTGAACAGTTTTCATCAGTTTTTCACCAGCCTTCCGTCCCAGTTGTAGCCTTTTGCCGAGTGAGTGATGAGAGCTGATCGTTTTTATGGCACTGTGTTTGTGTGTATGGCGAGTTTTTGTTGCATAATACAAAATCGCAACCATAAAAAACAACCTTTCGCTACGACGAAGCAGGAACCAAAAGTAAATATTTTGTTTCGAAGATTTTCACCCAAACTTTTAGCGGACAGGGAGAGAAAAGCACAGAGAGGATGGGTGAGAGTACGGAGTGTGAAGGGAAAACACACCAGATGGTATAGTTTTTTTTCTGCAGCTTCTGTTGGTTCAACCTGCTTCCGCATAAAAACGCCACACCGCCCGATAGCAAAGAAATACATCTTGCAAATAAAAAGAGAAAAAGGGAAAGATGCTGTGAGGCTGCTATTTACCAATCCCCTGCCTCCCGCTACTTTCTCAACATCCAGCGTGACTGTATTTGTGTGCATAAAACCCTCAATTCACGTCTGTCCGTGCCATGCTTTTTGTGGCGCTTTTCCTCTTCTCTGTGTGTTAGAGCGTGTCTTACGGAAAAGAAAGGTGCTTCTTCTGTGGATGCCTTCACCGATTCATCGATGCTTCCAAAGGATCGAATAAAGAAACTATTTCCAGCGCGCAATCGATTCGTAACATTGTTGAGTTGGATCGGTTCGGCCTCAATCGCCCTGCTGCCCCGGGAACAAAGTGGCCAAATATAAATCTCGCTTCATCCTCACCATCATCATCATCATCATCTGCTACAGCTTCGAGTGTCGGTTGAGATGTACAAAATCGATTCACCAGGAAAATTCGGCACCCGGCCCGAGATGCGCTCGAGCTGAAAAATGGCCACAAAGAGAAAGCGTTTCATCTTAGTCCTTTCCCAGTTTTTCCACCCAAATTGTTGAGCCCGTACCTCGAAATTGGCCTTCCTGCCCAAATTGGAAGTAAGGGGAAGCTTCGGAAGGAAGAGATTTATTTGTCTGTTAAGTTGAAAGTTTTCTTGAGCACTGGGGGGCAAAAGACACCCTGAATTCTGACGAAGGCTTTCCATTTTAGTTCCAATGACGGTACAAGCGCACCACCCAGACCCAAGATGAAACCATCCAGGTGTCCCGGGGAATGGGAAGGAACCATTCGCTGGAGGAATGCGAACGCGAAAACCCCAGGGACAAACATTCCAGCTTTCCCTGTCGGTTGGCAGCTTACGGACGTCGTCGTGGTTCTACCGGGAAACCGGGATTTATGCTTCATTTCTCTCCCATTTTCTACCCCGTTCGTCATATACATAAAATTCAATGCACCGAGGTTGAGTGCATCTCGAGACGAGAAAGTGAAAAAAAAAAATGTCTAAAGAAGATGCTTCCGCTTCGCATTGGCATAATAATAACGGATTTGACTAAAAGCTTTCATCATAAATGGTTTGTGCACGGCTTCGGAGTCACTTACCCTGCTTGAACGGTTGACACGTTTGTTGGTGTGGGCCCACACCCGTTTGCTCGTGATAGGTTCAAAAAATGATTTATGACATACCTGAAATAAAAATAATATCAAATATTTTAGCTTTCAGGTAATATTTAACATATATAAAATTCGAATTTCATAATTTTTCGAAGTGTAACACTATTTTACGTATAAAGACAGATAACACACTATTCATCTTCCTTCAGAGCAATTTAATCGACATGAGCTTTTTTAAATCTTAATCACAGCAATGCTTCTTATTCTAGCTCGATTTCTACCGATCCACCCAGCAACCAGACAGCATTCCCATAAACTATCATTTCGCAAAAATGTACCTATATACCGTGTGGCATCGTCAGATATGTTTCCATTTCCCTCACGATTGACGACTTGAGCTGGAAGCGTGTGGAAATGGCAAACTTCTAGGACGGTACTATCTTTCTTGAATTCCCCTACACGGTATGTTTTATTGTTTGGAAACGAAATTGTTCTCGCGAGTTTTCTTCCGTTCTCAGGCTGGTTCAGAGTTTAGAGTCTTCTACCATCCTTTTCTAAGCACACAAAGCACCAAAGGGGTGACGAAAGTTTTGTGATGCAAGGATGCACTCACATCGAGACGCTTTTGTACGTCTTAGGAGGCCAGCGAGCGAACGAATAAACGAAGAAAAATTGCGATATTATTCATCGGTTGGTTCGGGGAGAAAAAAAGACTACGACTACGAGAAACTACGTTTACGCTTTTACCAGAAATGTCTGAGTGAACCTGTACCAGAGCGTCACACTGGAGATAGACACAAAAGCTGACGAAGATGAAAGAATGATTTGACACAAAACTCTGCCGAAACGATGCTGCTGCTACTTCTATATGTGTGCCTGTGTGAGGCAGAATGTATGGCGAATTATTAGTTATGCGCAACATCTCTGAACGGAACTAGGAACTGAGGGATAAAAAAAAGTACAACAGTGCCCAAGGAGTTGGAAAATGTGCAGAATTAAATTCATATTTCTAGATTAGGGACTCGGAACGGTCGCTTTTGTTGTGCGATGCATTTATTCCTATGGTTTCCATTCTCCGATTCTTCACTTCACGGTTGCCTACCTTTAGGCGCTTTCCGGGTATTTTTTTATGCAGAGTTCAGCAGCACATTGCATACATTTGCAACACGTAACAATTGGAAACGGTGTGAGAAGCTTGTGGAAACAAGGAAAGGATTTACAAGCAACGAACAAAACATAACATCGACGCTCGTCTCGGTTTCACTGCTTTTTTGTTGCTGCTCAAAAACTAAACCTGACCACACACACACATACACTCATTTTAAAACCCAAACACACATCCCGCAACGGGCGTAAAGGATGGGAAAAGATCCTTTCCCTTTTTTATATTCCCTCCAGACTATGGTAGCAACTATGGTGCTGTTGTTTAGCCGGAATTAGCCAAAAATTTGGTACTCTCTTTTGACGTGCTTTATTTTAAGTCTGTGGCTAGAGGTGTTCCAGCAAGGAGCAAATGGTAGCATTTGAGTGGTAGTAGCATGCTACAAAAAGTAAGCATAAACAAACCTTTGCAAAGTTTGTTTGCAGACATGTTTAGACACGGTTGCACGAGAGAGTTGTGAACACGTTATAACCTTAATTTAAGGTTATATTTAAATAGATGAGAATTTTTGTCATACTTTCCTTGAAAGTATTTTATCATTTTGCTCACTATTTTCACAATTCGGTTTTTTTACAGCTCTTAAACAGATAGATCGGCAAACACCTGGCATACAGTTGCGTCTTTTTAGCAAAGCAAAGGCATCAGGGACAAATGCTCTCCTTGCATCAACATCATATACTTAACATTCAAATGAAAATAAATAAAAAAATATTCATATGCTGACGATATTTACGAGCAAACATTCAAATACCTATCAAGTGCTTATCGAGATTGCCAGGAGAGCTGGTGGTATATATTCTCTCCCATCTTTTTCTTTGCTGCAGAACGAGCACGAAAGTATATGCACATAATTACACGTGTTACAGCTAATTGGAATTTATTAGTTCCGGGCCACTCAAGCTCATCATCATCAGCACACGATCATCTTCATCGTCATCAACTATCCTGTGTTTCAGGTGGTGCTGGTGGCTGCACAGAATCCAAACAAATTCCGCACCCTTATGAAACCGTGGATTTCTACACCTTTACAGCCTCGACTACCGCTTCTGTGGGCATGACTTCCCAGAGAGCCTAGAGGTGAATCCTTACCCGCTACCTCTTTGCCCAGGGAAACGGAAACGACACAGTGGTGGTGGTAGTAGTTCGTGGAAAGGATAAAGAGTACAGTAATTTACTCACGAAACACCCTTACACACACGTATCGCTGGCTGGCATCAAGGACTAGCTGTGGAGCGAAAGGAAACCTTTCGAAAGCAGGAAGTTGCACAAAAGCGCGTTGAGACGAACCGGAACTGCCAAATGAAGAAGCTTTTTTACAGTGTATGTATGTATGACAGGGAAATAAAAGTTGAAGAAGGGCGGAAAACGTATAAAAAAAACAAACTTAATTATGCTCTCCAACCCAATCTGATTCTCCAAGTTTCATCACTACCTTGCCCTAAAGAAAGCTCATCAACTGGGCGTCACCTAGGTAAAAAGGGTATCGACCGGAACCTATCTTATAATGATATGCCCCTCGCATCCAGACAAATTAATGTACTGGCGGTACGACGGCAATAAGGAGGGTTGTGTGGAGCATCATACATCACCTGAAAGAGAGGGTTAAAATCGACAACAACCTGTCGTTGTGGATGCAGTTACTTTTTTTCTTAGCTTAAGCGTACAACAGTTGCAATGCGACTACTTGTATTGGAACTTGAGGAGAACTGTAAGCCAACGCATCATTTGAAATTAAAATTTCTACTAATCAGCAGAACAAGGGCAACGCATTGAATACATGATGTAATTGTTCAAAGTGATAGAAGGAAAATAAAATGAGTCTAATGTAATGATGTAACGAGCCATTGCATTAAACCAAGAAAGAAAAGAAAGCAAAGTTACAAGAGGTGAATTTTTATATGCATGGTAAATGAAATAATGAATTAGTAAAGAAACAACAGAACCATTTGTATAAGATTTTCTTATAGAGTAGAGCAAGCGTTTAACTTCTTATGGGTAAGATATGGGATTAAAATCAAACAAAGAATTTAGGAAAGTTAATATTAAGGTAAGTTAATAATAATTTCAAGAAGTTCATATGGGATCTTCTTTACAACGAAATCTAGCTGAATCTAGTTGAGGAAAGTTGACATGATGTTTGGTGATGAAAAATCAACATTTATACAAAACTTTGCTCTCACGAAACTACGCAACAGCTCTTTGCACAAAGTTCAAAAGTTGCCAAATATGGCTCAGCCAAAAGAATGAAATTTTGAAGAATTCAATCGTTCGCCACGGACCGGCTCCAAGAAAATGTTCCGAATTATTTTGCACTAGAAATGTACATGTCCGTTCCCAACCAGCAAAATTTTTCTTCTTTTTCTCTCTCACTCTCTCTCTCCCTTTCCCTCCCGCTTTCTCTACAAATAAGTCGTAAATCTATTTATAAATATGTATGGCCGTAACATATTTGCTATGTGCATTTATATGATGTATTAAAAACATTTCTCTCCAACTTTTCGGACATTCTCAGTATGCGCGCGCGGAATGCTTACTTTGTGCTTACTAGAAAGAAAATCCCTTGCTGGACGCACCAACCATACACAGAAAGTGACAGTTCTTCGGCCGCAGAGTGGCTGCTGTACACAACGTTTCGTAAGCTGTGAAAAAGATCGATTTTCTTTCTTTCCTTTCTCCGCAGAAGCTGTCTAAAGTCCCCACGGAAAATACGGAGAATGACTTCCTCGTCTGCTAAAACGGTTAGCTGAGCTGTCAGTTTTCGGGCAAACAGAGATAAGTTGGTTTTTGTAAGGTTTTCAAAAGAACAAAATGGAACAAATGGGAGCGCGTTGTCCCGTTTGGAGATTTGCCGCCATGGACAAAGACAAACCTTCCGGTCGCATTCCACGTTTTGCATTGTCGGTTCACAGCTGCTGCTGCTTCTAGGTGGAGATTGTAGAAACTGGAATGCATTTCCTCGGCACTGTTTCTATATTTAATTTTCCTCTTTTAAAGGTATGCTGCTCTGGTGGAAATCCTTGTTTCTGCAAGCATTAGTTTGAGTTTCGAGGGTTTTGAAAGCTTTGGAAACCCATTTTCTAAAGTTTTTAGGGGAAAAAAAATCAGTAGAATGTTAATGCTACAGTGAGGTTCTTTTATAACAAAATCCTAAAATTCCTCAAAAATTCTGAACTTCTTAAATGCCAACCATGTAAAACGTAGGATACAACATAATAAATGAAAAAAAAAAAACACAATCCTCTCGGCAAAAGCCTAGGAAAAGAGTCGTCGTTGATTGTTTAAGCCGATTCCGTGTTAATGTTCAACTCACGTCAAGGTGGTTTTTAACCATCGTGTGGAGAAAAGCCGCCAAAGTCATACCACCGTAACGGGCAAATAATATTCACCGAGGAATAATGTTTTTTTTTTTATCCGTTCGTGTTGTGTGACAGTTTCTTCACACATGACAGACACAAGCTGGCTTTTCGTCGTTTTTCACGTTAAAAGATGATCAATCAGCGTACCTCGCTTACGCTAGGCACACCGAGATTCCACCAAAGCACAGTGGGCCGAAATTAGCCGGAAAAAGGGCAAGACGCGAAAACCACACAACACGCCATCATGTATCCTGCACACGACCTTTTTCCCGCTGCTTTTTTTTTCTTTTTGCTTGTGGATGGAAAATCCGGTACACCTAACCTACTTTACAGCCTCTACGGTGAGGTGAGCGAAAAAGCGTAAGTGTAAGTTAAAGTCAACCGAAGCATGAATGATGCATTGAGTTGACGTTTATCACTCGGTTCAGCTGTTCGATGGCGGAAGACAGAAAATAAAAAGGAAACCTTCCTATCTAATACCTGTTCCTGTGCCTTCTACCATTTCCCTTACACTCACTATCTCTCTTTCTTTCTTTATCTAGGCAAGGAGCAGCTGTAGCTTCCAAGGAAACTCCTTGGAAATGGAACGTCAGGTTGTGTTCGGCATTTCGGTTCAACGAACCGCGAATGGAAAATGGGCCGCGTGATGAAGCTGTGTGCTCTCGCTCGCATCAAGGAATAAGGTAAAAAACTGTTACGAAGGTGATAGGAAACCCAAGAAACAAACACGCACACCGAAATTCTCAAAACATACTTCCTCTTTACTCCGCCCAGAGCAGTTGTAATTGGTTTATCTTTCTACCGCTTGTTTTCGTGTGTTTGATCGATAGAAGGCAGAAACAATGTGTCTTGGAACCAGTTGTACAAAAAAAAATTTCCAAACAATCACAGTTACTCCAAAGAATATGCTCGAAGACGCACTGATCATGCTATAACTTAAAAACAGAAAAGAAAATCTTCTAAATAAGCAGAAGAACTAGCCGCAAATATGTTTCCTGATATGTAATTTCCAATATTTTCTTCTTCTATATGTTTCACATATTTCATTTCATTTTCCAACACAAACTCGCATGAAATAAATCATCTTCGGTTGGTGGAAAATCTCAAAACATACTACGCAACCGAAAGTAACGTAACGTTGGGCCTATTTTTTACTTCCTTCCTAACCGCTGACACCTTTCAAGGACGTGAAAAAGCTCCGAGAAAACGAATCTAGTAGTACAAGGAAATGGTGTGACAGCAGAACACACACACAAACGCTGACAGGTAATACATTACCACCCCTAATGTGCGCATTAAGATGGGACCAATTCATCATCTTTCAAGAATTGGGGACGCGCTTGTGTTGAGATTCCGTTGACGTTTTGTCCACAGAATAGGCACGCCAAAATTTGTTCCCTTTTGCTCTGCGAGTCAGAATGTGTGTGAGATCGATTCGACAATGTGACGGTTCTTGATAATGATAAATTCTTTATCATTGAACACAGAAACAAGAGGGTTTTTGTTGTTCTTATGAAAGATAAACAACGACAATTGTAAAAGACAGAAGCCCCACCGCTTTGCTTGCGAGGTTATTTGTTTTATTTCAAAATAAAGAGCACCATTTATGTGTCACCTTTATCCAAAGTTCTGTTTTGCGCAAAAAGTACAGTGGAAAATCATCCAAAAGTCGGCATGGAAACAAAAAGGGCAGGGGGAAACAACATTTTCCCCAACACCAGGACCGATCGATTGGGAAGCAAAACGGGAAGATTGATGGACACGTCAGTACGAATAAAATTTCATCGATTATTATATGTTTTCGATTAATGTTTTATTGAATTACAAGCATCGTGACAACCTTCTCCTCCACTTTGGCAACATTGGCAAACACAAACTTTTTTCTCCATCTCTCTGAGTTGCGATGGAAGCAAAATGTCGCGTTCTCCTCCCGATCGACCCTACCAACATTTACAGTGTATGTGTGTACTTTTCCGGCGCCCAAATGGATACTGTTTACGCCATGGGATGGAAAAGCATAGAACCGATGGTCTGAAGGGCACTGGCAATCGGATTGCCAAATTGAGATTGATGACCCGCTTCCCCGGTCATCCCTTGGGTCTGGTGTACACCGTTGACGAATGTTTGATGTCGGGTTGGTTGTTGGATACAACGGGATAACTGGATACGGAATAACTGTTGGATAACTGCAAACACGCCACAAACGTGCATCAGCCATGTCAGCATCGTGTGCAGTTCAAACGATCGAACTCGCACGGCAAAATGGAAGTGAAATCGATGAATGGACAACAGATAGAAGCAAAAAAGCACTCACACACACACACACACACACACACACACACACACACACACACAAACACACATGATTTACCACAGTGGATAAATAATCAAACATTCAACAAGCGATGGCGGCGGCCTGCAGTTGATTCACTTTATTAGGAAGAGCTTCCCATCAGTGTCGTTTTAGCACCTTCGGCTAAACATACGCTCTCTCTCTCGCTCTATGTCTATGCCTTAAGGGCTTTCCTGTAACGGTGTCAATAGTTTGTAAACGTTTGTACACCACACCTTACACCATCCTCATCCGTCAACAAGACCCTGCTGCCTGTATGCTAATCAGCGTTGCATGACTTATGTTGCATCCTTCGACAGTACGTGCCACCTGTTTGTCTAGCTGCGCATACCAAAAAGACCACCACGTCCCGGCAGGCACATTATTTCCACCCAGGAAACAGCACTGCGCTCTCTTCGATTGTTTCGAACAGGTGCCAAAGACCTGCTGCTGCTGCTGCGCCTTTCTTAATGTGCTCATTATTCATCGATGATTTTTATAGACGTTTTGTGTATGAGTAATGGAAGGGTTTTTATGGTCGCACTGTGGCTAATGTCACTCCTCTACGCTTCTCATGTTTTGAAGGTGTACGGGTAGGTTTCTATTTGTCGAAAGTGACACTATGTTATACCATCCGGGATTATGGGCTCGTGTTAAAGGTGCACGTTTGCAGTGAATTAGGAAATAATAGGTAATATGTGGCCACAGTGTTTAGTATTTAGGTTTATATTAATTGGAATAATTTGGCTTCTAACAAACTAAAGTATTGATCGAGTATGACACTTGCAGTAACTGCAGCTTTTCCCTAGAAAAAAAAAAACAATAGATATTACAGATTCAAATCAAGTCAGGAACAAAAGCATAACATATTTTTTCAAATTTTAAAATTCAGAAAGCTATTACCCTGTATCAAAAATGCATTTAACCGAGCACATAAAAAACTACTGCTTCTTCTACCATCTTAATGTCGCAAAAAAAAAATTATTTCGAGAAAGTTACTAACGTTAGATTAATATGTTGTGCTCCATGTTTTAAAAGCCAGCGTGATTTCGATGTTTTCATGTCGAAACAGTGTTGTGACTAGGCAGTTGAAAGTTTTGAATATTTCCACGACCCCAAATCGTTCGTGCCCTGATGCTGGTATTAAAAAAGGAAAACAGTGAAAAAAAAAACACACCAAACTGTACCAAAATTTGATAATGTTTTTGGAATTCGGGTAAATTCTTGTTATTTCCTCATCTCCCAGGCCACTGATTACTCCCGGGTGTCATGTTGTGGTTTGCTAAACTTGATCAGTAGTATCCATACACACTTGTTACCATACACATCCCAGCCTATGAAATGTGCTGCTCGGAAACCCACTATTTTGGTTCAATTAGTTGCATTGGTGCAGTGATGCGTTAGAGAGTGAAACGCGAATTGCATTAAAGAGAGATTGATTGCAAGCAGATGGAAATGAAAACGTCATCGATTGTTGATGTATAGAAGCCGAAAATAAAAGATTAATGATAGAAAATCGATCACACAATTGAAACATGTACACGGTGTCAGTGTGGCAAAGCAACGCGGAATGATTGGCGGGAACTAGAAATAGAAAGGACTTTATCGGAAGGATTGAAAAAAATAAACACATTGCCCTTCCCATGCAACGATAAAAAATTAAATTCCTCTACAGGATGGATACCAGTTACTTCACACTAAAAACTAGTTCAAGTTCGATTTCATCTTCTGCTTGGATGTTTTCCACACCCTTTTATCGCAGATTAATGCATTCCATTTTGTACCAACAATACATCACCACAAAAGCTTTCCCTTTCCCAACACTCGTCCGGGGCAACAGATAAACAAAGAAAGAAAGTTTTTAAAATTTATCAACCAAAGCGCTCTCTCGCCGGACGCCAGATAGTTCTCATGGGGAATGCCACTGTTCTACTACACCGGATGCAGTTTTCTAGTCGTGTGCATGTTGCTGTCTCGGTGTGTGCGCCTTCAAAATCATCTGCCGTTGAATAATTTATGAGCGTTATCGTATTTGTACGCATTTGTTCCGATCGTTCCGTTTTTCCTCACTAACAGTATTGCTGAAGCGTGAGTGTGTATGTGTGTGTGAAAGAGAGAAAAAGAGCGGGAGAGACTCATGTGGCTTTTGTTTTGTCCTCTTATACATTTTTTTGTTTTCTTTTTTTTGCAGCGAGATGCTACATTTAGCTGTTGAAAATGCAATCGATGTGTTAGAATTTAATGGTGTTGCTTTTCTCCTCGATTTACCAACCCGGAAACCATCATCACCGGACGTATGGGATGCTTTTAGCATCCTTTTTCCTAGCGATCTAGGGCTGAATGTGGGTGCATCCACCGGCGTGATGTCGTTTCGTGTGATGGGTTTTCATCATCGAGACACGACAGCGTCATGGAATTCCCCCACACACGCTGGATGGAGTGGTAAAATGGATAATAAAAATAAACTAACATACATACATATTCCCTTTATTCCGGGGGACGTATCCTTTTGTGACAGCTTCATACTGAAACGATGGCACATTTTTCGGGGAGCTTAGATAGCGCCACATAAACTAATCCCCATCTGTATGCAAGCACTCATTTAGTTTTCATGAGCGAGTGGAGAAACAGCTTTTCTTTGTTTATTTTTTAATGCTCTAGCAAACAGGGACATAGAACAAATCGAGTTGCTACAGAAAGTTGGAAAAATCACATCCATCATGCAAAGAGTACACGGGCACTTTTGGATAGTTTAGATGTTGCAACATGAAACATTCAGGTGGTATGTGTAGACTGTTTGTTTGCGTACATCTTCCAGCTAAAGTTCATCTGTTCAGATGCATTCTGTCCTCGGCATTTGGGGTTTATGTTTAATTTGCTGTAATAACAATCATTATGCACCGCATTAGCTCATACCCGTACGTCTGCATGATTCAAACGTGTGTGACCTTCAGAGAAGCACAGGTGGAATAAATACGCATTAGAAAAACACAAGTAAAAACTAATCACCGAAACATAAAACATTTGCTTCGCGACTGCATCATCTCAGCTGTAGAGCGATTTTCTTGTTATGCTTCACTCAAGCATGCACCAAGATAACGGTTCCCATCACTGTGAGGTGGAAAGAAAAAACGCATGTGACAAAAATAAAACAATAATAAATGCTTCCCTCCCACTTAATCCATGCTTCAAAACGAAATTGGATGTTGTTCCACACGTGAAGTGCTTCTTCATAGGAGTGATTTCGTCAACGAATGCAAAAACCATCCCGCCCATATGCCTTTTGTATTGTTTCGCGCTGGAAGCTGTCAACCAGTCAAAAAAATAAAAAAAAATAGAAGGAAAAACCTTGTGGAATATTATTATTGTCCCATTAGCCGGGGCGTGCAGGCGTATGTGTGTGCGAGCCCTTGTGTTATGAATGCAACCGTGTAAAAACCTCTTAATTCACCGTGCGGGTGTAGCATAAATTATAAAACAACAATGAGTGAAAGATATGGAAAACAAAACCATTTAAAGGAGATAGACACGACATAGGGTGGTTTGGAGGGGGGGGGGGGTGTAATTCCCGCTCTTCACACTGTGGGCTCAAGTGCTTTCAGCTTGGTTGGTTCGTTCTTTTGTTCTTTTAAATGGTTCTGGGAATACATTTTGTCACCACGCACCACGTTCAAGGGGCAAAATTGGGGAAGCGAGCGATACGGAAAACGAGTTAAAAAAGCATTTCAATTAAAAGACAACTGGCCTCAGTGGGTCCTAGGGGTGCTGTGAAGTGTTTAAGCAACACAAGAGTATACAAGAGGTAGGGTGAAGAAAAAGATGAAAATTGCATGCTGCTTTTGATTTATTAACAGAAAAAATGCATTTCAGGCATAATGGAAAACAAACAACATTGTTCTACTGTCTTCAGTGTGTGGTATTAAGTGTCCAAGACGCATGGTTGAACATAGCAATAAATGGTGGTCCAAGGAATAGATGCATGCACCACACGCTAGACTTACTGCGGTACAATGTTTTAAGATGACTGAACATAATTTTCAATGCTGAGTGGTTTGGTGTCATTTTGGTTGACGTGATTTAGCAGCCGTTACTACTTAATATTTTTTTCATGAAGTCGTTTTTCAATGTTTCCATTCGATATGGTTTAAATGCGTTGTTTAACAGTGTTGAGTGTTTCGTGAACAGTCGAAGCAATTGGTAAATACTAAACGATTGATATCTCATACTGTATCTTCTTCCTATCCTTCAATCAAACCATTTTAATCACATACTAGAGTCTGCTCCTAAAAATATCTGCTGAGTAAGACTGATGATCTCTGAAAGTTGTTGTCGAAACAGTTTTATTTCAGATTTGCATTCCATGTTGCTGCTTTGTTTTTATTTTAGTGGAAAAACCATTCAGAATTCAAATGTTTTTATAAAGCAAGATCTTTTTTTT
The DNA here is from genome assembly GCA_000349165.1 of Anopheles christyi. Classification (NCBI taxonomy): domain Eukaryota; kingdom Metazoa; phylum Arthropoda; class Insecta; order Diptera; family Culicidae; genus Anopheles; species Anopheles christyi. The sequence continues at coordinate 29,593 of KB697404.1, forward strand.
GTGAGCAACAACAGAATCTCAAACACACTAATGAGTACGATTGGTATCAGCTGCAAATTTATTTTTCTTCATTATTTTAACAACCCACTGCTCTCTGTCTATCCCTCGTGCTTTCCTGTCCTCTTTTGTGGAGTAAAGTAATCCTGCCTCTTGATAACCGATCGTGCTGCATTAACTCCAAGAACTGTCAATTACATGCACTTTGCCGTGCTACGAGCGAGTGAAAGGGGAAAGCAAAAAATAAGAATAAAACAATAACAAACCGGAAAAAGCATTCCCATTTCTTGCCTCCCTCGCCCACCCACACCACATTCCCATCGCAAGCCAGATAATTATTCAAGTCACAGCCAAGCGAACCACTTGAGGCAAAGAAAGGAAAAAAAAAGTGAACCTAAAAAGAACCTAGCAAAATGTGAAATGTTTACCACGCCGTTCGCTTCCGGTCATCTAAACCACCTTAACCTCCACCACCACCCCCCCCCCCCACACTCCAACTCTTTCTAGCAACTCATTCCGAAAAACACAGCGTAAAAAAAAACAAAGAAAATTGCTCGCAACTGTATCCTTTTGGTAGCACCGTGCAATCCCAGTAACGACTGATCTGGTTGCATTTCCGGTGTTGTGATGCATTTTTCACTGAATTGTCGGTCCCGGTAAGAGACGACCAGTGCAAGGAAATGGAAGCGAGACGGGACGAAGCCAAAGTACAGAACAACAAAACAAGCTAAACCCCATTAGCACACAGTGTACGACGGGACTGAGTGCACAGCATACAAAAATGTTTGCTAGTGTGAGGGAGCGCACCCTCCGACCCATCCACCCACACACACACACACACACACACACACAGCATTAATGCAAAGTTGATGTAGCAAAGCTAATTAGCCAGTCACTTTCAATTACACTTCCACTCAGGCGGATCGTGCTTGTGGGGTGCACGTTTTTTTCTTCGCCCATTTTTTTTTTATTCATGCCTTAGCACTTACATGTAAGGACACT
>KB697405.1:0-10217 GCA_000349165.1 Anopheles christyi
TGATTTCGGTTAGCTGATCAAACATGTAGTATTGAGCAGATTGCCTACTTAAAGGATTTTTTTTTATATGTAGCAATATGATTTGAGCAAAAGAGTCAACGTTGATTAAACAACATATAACATGTTTTAAATCATCACCGAAAGCGTCTATCAATAACAAAAAAAAACGATCTAACGATTTATATCCAATGCACGGACAGACACGTATGACGGTCAGACGAGTACGTTCTTGCTTGACGTAAACGACCTACGAGGTAATACCGGCCTTATACAGGCTTTCTAGACTTATTTTTACCACGTAGCCGGATAGTCAGACGGGGTGAGCTAAACGAGGGGACAGTCCGGATGAGAATTGAACTACCTCCGGCCTTTACAGGAGCCGGCGCGTCATCCATTAGACCACCGGGCTGCCCCTACGAGACGAGTACGTTAAGAAGTTTATTTTCCACTAGATGGTCAACCGTAACGATTTACGTGCTTGATCCCACACTGTAGACATGCAAGCAAGAGAAATTCCCTCACATGCATACTTTATCGCACCAAACGCGTCGCTACTTAACGACGACGCAAGCTGCATGCTCTTTGCTGTGGGCAGAACCACTAAGCAGATAAAGTAGCATGTGAAAAAATTTTCCCTACCACCAGTTCACCCAGCAGAACCCTGAAGAAAAAACCTAATACTCTTAAAGCCACGATGAATTTCGTATGCACGTCTGGACCATCTAGCTTTCTACCTGTGTGAGAATGTAAAGAATTCCAACAACGATCATCCTCAACAGTCATGCATCAGAAAAAAAGGCGAAAGGACGCCTTGTGTGCGACGAACAAAAATAAAATAAAAACACACTCTGCCCTCTCACTTGTAACGAAGCGTAACGCAGTGTGCTAAGCTACGGTGGTCCAGGGGTCAGAAGAAAAATTGAGTGCCAAGTAAAATTTATGCAAACAGAAAATTAGTATTCCAACGTCCCAGAGCCAAATCGGGTGACCGGATGGAATTATTATTTGAGATTTTAAATCACAATTCCCGTTTCACTGACCCCACAAGGATCCGAGCTATGACGGGAAAATATGAAACGCTGGTCCATCGCTGCACACTCGCACATTTTTCGTTAATGTACGCGACTCGCCGAAATGTAAAAACGGCTTCGAATCAACTTTTACTCAATCTTACTTAAAACCTTCAGCCCTTGGGCACATTAGTCCTCTCCGGTAATCCATCGGCTAATTGAAATTGAATAAGTAATGGGAAAACTCTCACACCTCTGCGTACCCGAGGCGGGTCTGAGTTCCAGTTCTTGGCTGGGCACAGGGTGCTCCATTATGATTTCCTTTTTAAACTTGATCTCCTGATTTCCGTGGAATGTTTCTCCCTCCCGCTCCGACTATACGCCTTTTCCCCAAATCAGCACAACCAAAGTTATATCCGGTGGATGTCCGGAGAGGAAGCTTTTCGAAAGCCCTGGTGACTGAGGTAGACGACTCTAACTGATCAAGCTCTCTCTGGTTGAAGAAGAGTTTCCACGAACTGCAATACCCAGTACACCACGGTCGTACATCTTCCCATCGGAGACAACAGAGGATGTGCCTGGTACGCTACACAATGGTTCCGAGCGGAAGTGTGAAAATCGTCTTGGTGGAGTTAATGTTCCTAGAGTTCTCAAAGTGTGCTCTTCCCCGATTCAAATCTCAAACTTCTTGATCTTTGAATGTGCTCAACCACGACGGTCTACAAGACGCAAAAGTTAAACAAGTGAACACGGTTTTAAGGTTAACTCACCGGTGCGCCATAAGAAAACGCACCATTTGGAGGAAACACTATGCAGTGCCCAGCTGTACTGTGCTTCAAACCGTGGAGGACAAATTGAAGGAAGGATGTGGTAAAACGTCCTGGGCGCGTTCTTCATTTTCACTCAGAGAAAACAAGACACAAAACGGAAAGCCATAAATAATAAAGAAAATTTAATAAACTACGTGAATATCTACCCTTCGCTTGAGATTTTCCAGAGTGCGCGCGGTGTGGTGGCTGCACTGTGAAATACCAACATAGACACACATACACTGGGGGCACGGTCTTTTGCCTGGAGGAGTTTACGAAAACTTTCTCCCCTTGCGAAAACGCACCTTCGCAAGCTTCAACATGCCAGGCACACACACACAACCACCAACCACGGTGTTGTAGTAAGCCATGCTGGAGATGATGGTGGAAAACTCCCATCCTAGTAAGCAGGTTTGCCCGTTACCACACACCACCATGACTGTCACTCGGATCGATGTACGCGCGAAAGCTGCTGATAGCAAACGAAAACCACGTGCGCGACCTTTGCCAACTGAAACCACCAGGCGAGAGAGTGTGTGGAACGTCATGTTACCGCTTTTGGGTAAAGCAGGATGTAGTAGAAAATGGACTGATGGAAAATGGAACATTCGGCTGGGCGAAGGGGATGGCGTTGGAAAGCTTTTAAGCTAAGCGTAAAACCGTATACGATGTACGGTGATGTTGTCAGCTGTTGCTGATGTTGCTGCTGCTGAGCTTAAATATTTATTGACGATGCGTTTCCATCGTTGGCAGAAAACTTTTGCTTGTGTGATGGTACGAGAAACTGTACACTACAATTACGCGATATTTGCAGCTATTTGTTTTTTTTTCCAATAGCATTCAACAGAAATCCATTTAAATCGAAAAACATGAAAACTTTTTCAATTCAACATACATACTCACCCCACGGAAAGTGCTTGCATTCCCTGTAAACACGGTAAACCAGAATTGGCAAGCAGAAAATTGTTGCAATTCGCATTTCCCATCCCTCAGTCGCGCTTGTTTACAGCTGTATCTCGTTCCTTCGCCATTGATACTGACGCTGATTAATCAACTGGTGCCCTCGAGGGTGCCCAAATTAAAAGGAAACAGCAGCGGAAAAACAATTCCACGCTTCCGTTCGTTTGCTTGCGCTGTCGTCCCTCCGTCTCTACTCTCTCTTTCTCTGTTGCATCTACCACAAGGGTAACTTTCTTACCGCAACTTGTAACAGCAAACGTATTTGCCCAATACTAGGGGTTGGATTTAGGTTCATTTTTTTCTTCCCACTTTCTCGCAACACAACAAAGTACGGGCATACCCAAAGGGAAGATCTACAGCACTACAAAAAAAAACCCTTAACAAAATGGACATTTCGATGATAAAGGCAAAGCTTTATGTGCAATGAACCATTCGTTTAGGGATTTTCTTTGGGGATATTTCTTCACCATCGCAGCTAATTCAATTAGATACTCCGCATTATAATCAAACGAAAACGGATCATTACATACGCAGCCGTGGATGGTTAGTTTCTCACATCAAAGTGGTAAATGAATTAGGGATTACAGACCCATCCTTATCTATTATTCCATCAAAATTGGGTTCACAGATCAGGTAGATAATAAGCTGTTTATTAGCTATGATGGGTAAAAGTTGTCTTAGTAATGATATCATTTCACATTAATTTCATTTTAATAATATTGAAAGCTCGTCGCTTGAAAACAACAAATAAAACAAACAAACGTCACCATTCAAGAAACAGCTGTCAATGTAAAAATGGCGTTAGGGTAGTAGCTATTTTTGAAACTACAAAACACAACCGAATGATTTATATTGCTGGGACCCTCTGGTGAGCACAACTGCAGCATTGAACAATCGAACACAGTGGAACGATTCATGTACGTATTGCTTTCTTTATTTTTTATTTCAATTTTATCCACCGATACACGGTAAGCTGTTCAGTTTGTGGAGGAGTAGAGCAATGTCAAGAAACTGCAGACACAAATGGAAAAAAAAGGTTGACCTCCTGAGACCAACCAGCCCATAAATCTCTCATCAAAAATAGCTTTACAAACTGTTACGTACTCCAACGTTGTGTTTTGCTTGTCGCAAAGAAGAATGTATACATTTCTACTGTGGGCGATGACGAGTAACGGGATGGGAATGGCAGTTTACGGTTAAACAAAACCGTCACACAAGAAACAGTTTTTTTTTTTTTGCATCAAATTCGCATTCTTTTTTTGTTTGCATAAATTAACCTTCACCAATGTTTTGTATATTTAATGATGGCGCCTATCGCATTATTACACCCAACCCACCCTCACACAGGCGCGGGCGCATCTTAATCGTCTAACATTGACCAGTTTGAAGACGACCCCTTTCATGCTCAATATTTGGCCAAGATATATTCACCAAACACGCATCACGCACGTCTTTTTTCGGTGTCTGTTGCTTTGCCAATAAAAAAATAAAAAGCTTTTATCAAGAACATACCACTGATGGATATGCTATGGAAGGATGGGCATGTCTGCTGTCTGGTTGAATATTTTATTCGTGTAGGCAGAGTAAGACGCGCCTCTCGACAGCAACCGGATAAGGCTGGTAAGGCCGGACGACTAAAAAAGAGTTCTCCAGAGCTTGGCATCAGTATGGCACGGGAAAGCGAAGGAATGGATTGAGAGTTCAAAAATGTATTCAAGGAAATATATGAAATTTGAAGGAGCCGCCACACTGATTCCGTTAGACGTGAACCATGTCAATTTTCGAGAAATGTGTTCCACCATGTCCATTGAAATTCATGTGGTATTTTACAATGATAGGCAAAATTAAAACAAAACACGTACCTCGCTTCATGTTTACCAATATACAACTAAACAGAGAAGTAATGTCTCACGAAACTTCCATTAAAATGTCACTTTTGCTCACATGCTAGATGACTGGCGATGAAACAACCTCATTATACTACAACCATACGGCTGAGGATGACCAATGAGTTAACGAAACCGACGGTACGTCACATCGATCGCTTGCTTAATTAAACATCCCCAACGGTCATGCCGGTTCAGTCTCAACACTAGAAGGATCTTCATGCAACATCATGAAAAGGAACTCGCCCCAGAACCCTTCGCTACGGTTTGATGCGTTCCAGCTGACGGCGAATGAAGTCTTTTTGGATTTTATTAGACCATAACGATATGGACGCCAAGCAAACCAACAGCATGATGTTGCGGTTCGCCATCGCCGTCCTTCCAGCTGCACTCATCAATCCGATAACTGCTGTTCCATTTCCTGCTAGTCTCGACAGATTTCCACCCGGCATATGCCCTGTACTGTTCCGCTGTCAAATCAAGACCGTAGATTAAACGATCTCGTAGGGGAAATGGGATTCGGGGGGAGGATTTTCGTTCGAATGTCATTTCATCGCTTGAAGAGATTAATTAATGAAGCTGTGATTACCCGGTTTTGGGCACTGACAGATTCTAGCATTCCTCGCGTGAGCTAATGTCAAATAATTATTTCCGCTCATCGTAAGATGAGACCCCCATGAGCCATATGTGCTGGGCTGCGATGGATGAAAGAGAACGTGAAATTAGTAATTACAACACGATAGCAATTAATTGTCGCAATAAAATTAAGGATATTAAACCATTGCTCGACAAGCGTCTTAATAGATGTTGACGGAAGTTTGATTTTGAAGCGACATCTGGGAGCTTTTTCGTTTTATCTGGGGGCTTACTTAGGATAATTATGAAGCTTTATCATATCCTACTATGGCTTATCTATCTTTATTTTAAATGGTCAATAAAATAAGAGCCGTCATTCTGGATTGTTAATACTTTTATATTGCAAAAAAAGGGTATGTCACAAAATTCTGTTGAATACATTACCTAAAAAGGACACGGAGGAAAGGTTTATAAAGCAGATAAATTTGATCCCCTTTGTGTGTGTGTGGTTTTTTTTTGTAATATACATATCGGTAAAAATCGCGACAAGGCGCCAAAGCTGTATTATTACCAAGAACATGACGGTCACCATGTGCATTATGCAAACGGGCCAGCTTAAAAATATGTTTTTCTCACGTACCATTACACACTGCTTACATGTTTATGCTACCGTACGTTTCAACCGTTCATACCGGTGGCATTCCCTTCTAATTACGCACCCGAATAACCGGACCCGTTAGTGTCACCTGCAGTCATTTCGACCTACATATACTGCACATTGCACCGTCGTGCAGCAGCGTAATGCTTCGCAACAGCCTGTGAAGGTTTCGATACTCTTCATGCACGTTCACGGATTCCTGCCCGGAACGATGTAACGATCTTTATAGCTGTGGCATCGTACCAAGCGAACGAGGTTATTTGAACTTCGTTCCTATTACAGGCTATACTTAATGAAGCCTATGAGGCATAACTTCCGGATGAAATAGGCGTCCGTTACTGCTGACTGAAGCTGCTCTACGAAAGGACGAGAGCACTTGACGTTAAGAACGGGAAATGCATGGAGCTAGAAGCTTTGTGGCGCCGAGGAACTTTAACAGTGGTTGTATGTTTTCTTGTGTTTGGTAAAAGTTTTCTATGTAAATTTTAAATTTTATACTTCTTTATACACGAAAACGGCGCAGTCGTATAGGCAAACTGAATTATATGCAAGTTAGTAAACACCTTCCAAAAGTATTCTATATTATTCTGATTTTGAGATACTTTTCCAAATTTCGACTAAGAACTTTTAACATCGGTGCAACCACTGTGCAACGAATTCGGCCGGAATTTGCGCGAACGACGAAAGTAACAAATAAACCTACCCAGGTGGTACGGTTTCGCTAAAAACCTTGATAAACTCGGCCCACCCAACACTGGGGGCAATTCCATTCCAAGCCAGCCTACGGGCGAAAACTTCCAATCCCCCTTGCTTTCCACAAAAAGGAGCCCTCAAACCCGAAGCAACGAGTAATGAATCGCTTCCCGGAACCATATCCGGCTACTGCAGCAAAACGACGGCTATTTTCGGGGCGCGAGTGTCACCATATGGTTTAGTTCGCTGTTCGCCCATCCGTTTTCACCCTTAGGGTTAACGTTCGACAGTATCCTGCTTGGGGACTTTCCTCTTCGTACCCGGAGTAATGCACAATCACCTGCAAAGCGACCAGCTAAAAATGTCCTGGACAACTTGCCTCACCGTACGATGTTGGTGGTTCGTGGTGAGAGAAAACTTGTTTGTCTTCCATCGGGAAAGTTGAAATTAGGTTAGCCATCCATAAATAAAGTCCATCAAAAGTCTCTGTGGGGTTGTGTGCTGGTGTGCCGAAAATGGTTAAAGTCTTTTATCTTGAAAAAATACCTCACTTCTTGGAAGAACTCACATAAGATGTAGCAGGGCCTGCTATTTGATATCATATCCTATTAAGGTTCGAAGCCTTTTAGGATCCTATTCAATCGATATGCTAAAGGTCAACGAACAAGATGCTCGAAGTTTGGCAAGCTTTATTTTTGAATCTTGGTTGGATGACAATATGGTATAGACACTTGAATAGAACCTGTCAGATTGCTAAATTTGTTCAATGAAAGAGCCTGCATGATGACTGCATCAAAATCAATATAAATTCTAACATTTTCTATCCTTCCCCTATGCAAAAATAACCTGAACTTCCCAGAATATTATAAACCATTCCTTCAAGCGTTAAACCATTACTTCTGCCTACCCACACTATAATCCCGGTTTCGTAATCAACCACCTGCAGTTACTTCATTTCTACAAACCACCAGGTGCCTCCATTCGGGATGACGGTTCAAAATTTATAACTTTACCAACAAAGGTACACGTGGCTTGTATCGTTTGCAGGAGGTGCATGTTAAACTGTCAAAAAACCGAACCCAAACAAACGATAACTCCGGCGTCTCTCTAGAAACACAACCTAACAACAACAGGAGACTGTAGAGGAGAACCCATTAAACGTATGCTTACATGCTTACGTATGCTGTACCCTATTCATCCCAGTATTGCCCAGGTCCGAACTGTTTCGGCGGGGTGGAAAGAAATTTAAAATTTATAGTCTGTCCCTGAATCAACATTTCCGGCAATAAGAGAGACCTTGAGAGACAGAGCGGTGGGCTGGACGGCTTTCGTAAAGCCGAACGCGCTGGGAAGGAAATAAAGTGGAACTTTTTTCATCATCTTCACTGCATGTGACATGTAGAATTGTTTTAGAGTAAGGAAACTCAGGTACTACCAGCCCGTCTGCAGGTTCTTTGATTCATGCTATTGAAACAATGAAATTGAGGGTGTTTTCTAAGAATTGTTTTGCATTCGGGAAACGTTCATGTGGTTTTGCCTAGTAGAGCAGAAGTTTAACTTCAGTTATATACCTTTCAGTAGCATTTAAAGCTTCCGCTTCTCCCGAGTTTTTACTTTCCGCTCTAGGAACGGGTCGAATTAATTTTTGAGATCGCATTTTCGTTACCTAATCCGATTATAATTACGTGTGACAGTTTCTCCGAAATAGAAAGCATAACATGCTCCCAACCACCGTCCGCTAGATTGGGATCGTTTCATTTTCCAAATCCTAATTGTCACCGATACCATCAGCTGGGTTCTACTAACAATCAGCAAAGGTCTCAATTACCTGACAGAATAAAATAGCAACAACAAAAAATAAACGGGAGCAAAGAAGACCACATAACCCTTTTGTCGATCGAATTTTCCCTTTCAACAGCGTACACGTGTGTACCACCAGCAAAGAATACTCGTTTTTCGGTGTTGTGTACACAAAAGCTTCTTAATCCTGTAACCTCCGTGCGTATGTTGTTTTTTTTTTGTTCTCTCTTCCATAGCATTTACAGTGAATAAGAGTGGTCCCTTTGCGAAGCTCATTTTCAGCCACACCGCATAAAAATGTACACAGTGAAAAAAAACCTGCTCGATGGGACGACCCTTCGTTTTGGGGGCGACCGATCTAATGAACCTGAGCTCTATATCCTGGTTCATAGTTTTCATCGAAAAAAGAAGCACAACCTTATCGAAAAGGGAATTCGCAGGGCAACAGTGCCAAATGAATAAAGGAAACGCAAGGTAAATCCATTTACATTTGTTCATTTTCAATTTCATCGTAATCCTGAATAAATTTGACTTCGTTTTGGCTTTGATTCGGGCTCGGCATACGAGCAAAGCGATATTACGCCACACGAGATGAAAAGCTTTGAATTGTGACGAAATGTATAAAGTACACTCTTTTCCGGATCTTTTGACCTTATTTTGAGTGTGTTTCTCTTGCTCTGTTTGTACTTCGTTTTCCTTTTTTTCTATTTTACTTCACACCGAATGCTTTTGTGCTGGAAGAGTTCTATTTTGGGTTCATTATTCGTTTTCTCTTTGAAATCCTGAGCTACTCATCTTTGCCCCTTTTTTATTTAAAGGTGTACAATTGAAGATAATGTTTAAGGTGCTAGAAAGGAACGTACTAAAGCTTCAATTCTCAATTTATTCACTCTAACCATAAACAGTCTAACCTTAAGGCCACTCTTAACTACCCTAAAGCGTCTAGCCAACATTAAAATTACGCATACCATCGACACGACAACTATTTCATGAATCTCCCAAGTCGATATGTCTTCATAGCCGAATCCTTTCCTCCACATCCAATCTAGATGTCGGCAGGTCCCGACTGGACCATGCTCCAACTCAATTTACCCTCAAAATGCCATAATTTGGCCACAAACCAACCCTGTGGTGTCAATGCCGAGCATCTGGACCAGTGCACACAAGCAAAAAAAAAAAGAATTCGAAAGGATGGTTTGCAAAATGCTTCGCGCCTCAACCGTTCGCTTCCGGCCGAAATTTCGAACGTCATCATGATGCCGTTGGAATTCACTTCCTTCAGCTTTGGATGGAATTTTCGTTTCGTTCTACCCATTTCCAGGGGACCAAGAATCATGTCCTTTCCATGTAGCGGAACGCGTAAGTGGGACGAAAGTGAGGATGAGTTCTCAGAAGGTGGACGCAAACACTGATGGCCAAAAGAATGCGGCCCTAATAGCGCCACTAAGCTGGCAGCCACTATAGAAAAAACGGGCTCAAACGGTGTTGATGAAGCCATGGTAAAGCTTTTGAGGCAATCTTGGGTAGCCCCTAATTCAATTTTCTTTCGGGACTTTGAGGGCCTTCAAAAAGTGGATATTACTTCAAGGTACAAAGTCGGAACATTATTGTCGAAATAAACAGCTAAATTATACAAATTGGGTTATAAGAATAATGAGGTTTGTGTGTTTCAAAAAAAAAGGCACATCATAATATTCTTGCAAAATGATAATGCTTTACCAGCGTATGTATTTACTTACGCATTTGCACCTTACTTTGTGCAGGCTTCGTAGGTTTCATATTTAATACACATCTACAAATGTGTTGCTCACTTTACTCGATTACC
>KB697406.1:0-10170 GCA_000349165.1 Anopheles christyi
GTTGCCACTGTATTTGACATCATCATTTGCGTCAATCTCTTGCCCACACAGCACAGTTGGTGTTGGCCCACAGCATCAGGCAAGGACCAGCTAATCTAACACATCAATTTCACTTTTTGCTTACTTTATAAAATTGTAATCATGGAGCAGCTTTCCAACTGAATGTATTTTTGATCTCCTTTTGAGTATATGAGTGTGTGTGTGTGTGTGTGTGTATCGTTCCTCAAAATTGGCTTTTAAAATGGTTGTTTAAAATTTCAAATTCCTCCACCCACTGCTTGGATTAAGTACTTTAAAACGTACCTAATTTACTTCAATGCTTGTGACTCTTTCAGCGGAAGGCGGCGTACTTCGGCGCATCGGTGATATGGGTGCCGTCATGACTTCGCTTACGCTCGGTCCCATCTCGACCGCAATCGTGTCACCCACGATACAGCACCGCAAATCCGTTTCGCAGCTGTTGAAAGAATACCCGCTGGTGATGGACACTAAGCTGAAGATAATTGAAATTCTGCAATTTATTCTCGACGTACGTCTGGACTATCGGATTAGCTGCTTGCTTTCGATATTCAAGCGCGAGTTTGATGAAAACGAACAGACGGCATCCACCGCCGGAGGAAGTGTTTCATTAGCGCCACCTACCGTTATTGTTCCTGAAGCGCCAACAATCATACCACCGAGTGGCGGCGTTACTTCTTCCACCACGAGCGATACCTCTCCTACGGTGTCGGTCGTGGCTCCTGCCGATAGTACATCGCAGGATGCAAACAGTAGCATCGGAGCAGACACTACTTCCGAGGTGTCACTAACGCTTAGCAACACAACGAGCGAAACGACAGCTACCACTACCACGTCAGATTCTACCTCGGAAGGGCACGGAACAATGTCCAGCGAGGGTGGTACATCCATGACGGAAGGGCTTAGCAGCAGCAGTGGCTCCAAAACGGACACCAGTAGCCATCCACCAACCGCTGAGAACATCAATTTGCGTCAGAAAAATATCGACCTAGAATCGATCGGATATCAGGCGGAGGGCATCTTCGGTTGCACCGAGGACACGTACAATCCGCTCGATCTCGATGGGCAAGGTGGGCGCACGTTTCTCCGCGTACTGCTACACCTGATCATGCACGAATATCCTGCCCTAGTGTCCGGTGCGCTTCATCTCCTGTTTCGCCATTTCAGTCAGCGGCACGAGGTACTGCACGCTTTCCGGCAGGTCCAGCTGCTCGTCTCCGATAGTGATGTGGAATCGTACAAACAGATCAAATCCGATCTGGACGTTTTGCGGCAGAGTGTCGAAAAGTCGGAACTGTGGGTGTACAAATCGAAGCAAACGGATGAGCTGCTTACCGGTGGAGGTGACGGTGGTGAAGGTGGTGATGGATCGGGGGGTAAAGGAGGCAATGAGCAGGGTGAGGGTGGAACTGGCAGTGGTGGTAAATCGGGTTCCGGCAGCGCAAAGGGTAAACCGGAACTGGTGAAGCAGGAATCGCAGCTTAACTTTGATCAGGGTCCGGAGCTGAACCCGGAACAATCGCAGGAGTACAAGAAGATACAGCAGATACTGATACGCATGAACAAGCTGTGCATTACGGCTACCGGACTGGATGGGTTTGTGAAGCCAAGAAAGCACGAACAGCGACTCCTAAGAAACGTTGGAGTACATACCGTGGTGCTAGACTTACTGCAAATCCCGTACGACGAAAAGGACGACTACCGGATGAACGAGTTGATGCGGTTGGCGCACGAATTCTTGCAAAACTTTTGCTTGGGAAACCAACAAAATCAGATACTGCTGCACAAGCAGTTGGACTTGTTCCTAAATCCGGGGGTAAGTTGTTTGCTTCGAATGTCTTAATAAAATGTACCATTAATTCACTTCCTTTTTGCTCCCGGTTAGATCCTGGAAGCCGAAACGGTGTGCGCCATCTTCAAGGACAACCTGAACCTCTGCAACGAAGTGAGCGACAAAGTGGTGCAGCATTTTGTGCACTGCATTGAGATACATGGTCGGCACGTGGAGTACCTTAAGTTTCTGCAGACGATCATCAAGGCGGAGAATCAGTTCATACGCAAGTGCCAGGATATGGTGATGCAGGAGCTTGTCAATGCGGGCGAGGAGGTGCTAGTGTTCTACAACGATAAAGCTTCCTTTAACTACTTCGTCGAGCAGATGCGTTCGTACAGCGCGGGTACGTTGGTCGATCCGAGTCCTCTAATGTACCACATCGAGCTGGTAAAGCTGCTGGCCTGCTGTACGATGGGAAAGAATGTGTACACAGAGATTAAGTGCAACAGTTTGCTGGCGTTGGATGATATCGTTGCGATGATATCCCACCCGGACTGCATTCCGGAGGTGAAGGTAGCGTACGTGGACTTCCTATGCCACTGCTACATCGACACGGAAGTTGAAGTGAAGGAGATCTATTCGTCGAACCATATGTGGTGCTTGTTCGAGAAATCGTTCCTGATCGATATTAACAATGTGGTAAAGGGTGGTTCGTTCACCAATCGCCAGCTGGAGAATTATGTGTGCAACGAAGTAATGAACATACTGACGACGTTCTTCAACAGTCAGTTTTCCGATCAGAGCACAGCATTGCAGGTTAGTATTAGGCTACATCCGGGGATTTTTTTTTTATTTGTGTACTAGTGATAGAAGATTATTGTTTCCCTACACGTTTAACTAATATCAAGAAGCATACATCTTTGGAAGAGTCACGTGTGGAAGAAAATGGTCCAGTCAATGTGTGGGAATCGCAGCTGAATCGAATGATTTTAGGTCAGCGATACCAGATCAAGCGATTGCTACGGCAAAACAGCTTGAACGAGGTTCGGCTACCGATGTTGAAGAAATTGGTCCTCAGTCAGGCAAGACAAAATGGTGTGACTTTTTGTTTGTATCGCTACGATAAAGAATGCTAAGCATTGTAGATAGCATAGGCGTTTGTCAAATGAGTTAATGCTTTTAACGACATCTTGTGGCAGAAAGGTGAAGTACATTATGAGATACTAATTAATTTTCCTTTATACTCCACAGAAACGACAGCTCATCTTCGTCAAGATACTACAAAACTCCTTCAAACTAACACAATGCAAAGGACTCACACCGTCACAGCGCTTTAACGTGGAGAATTGCATTAGAACCCTGTCGGAGAAGGCAAAACCCCGTGGCATTGCCATCCCGATCGATCTCGAGAACCAGGTGGTGAAGATGTTCAACAAGACGGCGATGCTGTCACGCCAAACCAGCAAATGGCTGCTGGTTACGAAGCAAACCAAGATGGAACGATCACAGTCGCAAATTATGCGCATGGATCGTAGCATTATCGAGGGATTGCAAGACATCGTGTCGTTGCTGGAGGATAAACTCAAACCGCTGGTCGAAGCCGAACAGTCCCTGCTGGTCGATATCCTTTACCGATCGGAGTTACTTTTTCCGCTCAACACAGAATCTCGCAAAAAGTGTGAAACGGGTGACTTCATACGCCACCTAATTAAGCACACGGAAAAGCTGCTCGAAGAAAAGGAAGAGAAGCTGTGCGTGAAGATACTGAAAACGCTCAAAGAGATGATGACGATCGATTGCGACTATGGGGATAAGGGTGATCATCTGCGTACGATACTGCTGAAACGTTACTTTGGAAATGATTTCACTCTCCAGGTACCGGTTGCAGCACTGCCGGGAGCGGTCGGTACAGCCGTCCTGCAACCGGTAAACGTATCTACTGCTGTCGCCTCACCGATGGCGAGTGTATCGCACGGTCCTGGTGCCAAGTATTTGATCCGTGCCGGGCGCACCCTGCACGAGGTACAGAACCATCTGGATAAGGAGGGTGCAAGTGATCTCGTGATTGAGCTGGTTATTAAATCCATCAACTCGCCATCGATCTTTGTCGAAGCGATCGAGCTGGGAATTGCCCTGCTCGAGGGAGGCAACCCAATTATCCAGAAGGGAATGTACAACAAGTTCCTGAGCAACGATCTTAGCCAATCGTTCTTTAAGGTGTTCTTCGACAAGATGAAGGACGCACAGCAGGAGATCAAGTCCACCGTCACCGTAAACACGTCCGATATGGCGGCGAACAAGGCGAGCGAAAGTAAGGTAGAAGGCAAGGATCTGGACAAGATCGCCCAGCGGAAAAATGTGAACAAAGCAAACGGGATCGTCATTACGGAGGATTTCAAGGAGGAGCTTCAAAATGCGGCCCTCATGACGCAACAGTCGTACATTAATGCGCGCAGTCTTGCGGCCGCTTCCGATGGGACGGGTTCGGATAATGGTGATGAAAATTCGCTCATGAGTATTGGCAGCTCCGCCCTGGAAGATATCCTGGCGGAAAAGCTTGAAAAGCACAAGGACAAGGACGAGAACAATAAGCTCTCGAACAAGGTGCTGGTGATGCAACCGATCTTGCGCTTTTTGCAGCTGCTCTGCGAGAACCACAATCCGGAGCTACAGAATCTGCTGCGCAATCAGAACAACAAGACGAACTACAATCTCGTGTCGGAGACGCTGATGTTCTTGGATTGCATCTGCGGCTCGACGACCGGTGGACTGGGACTGTTGGGGCTTTACATCAACGAAAACAACGTGTCCCTGATCAACCAGACGCTGGAAACTCTCACCGAGTACTGTCAGGGACCGTGTCATGATAATCAAAACTGCATTGCAACGCATGAGTCGAATGGGTTGGATATCATTACCGCACTGATTCTGAATGACATCAATCCGCTCGGCAAGAACCGGATGGATTTGGTGCTGGAGTTAAAGAACAATGCGTCGAAGTTGCTGCTTGCGATTATGGAGTCGCGCGGTGATAGTGAGAATGCGGAGCGTATTCTAGCGAACATGAACCCGAAGCAGCTGATTGAGGTGGCCTGCAGAGCGTACCATCAGGATGAGAACATACTGATGCTGCTGAATCAGAGCGATGGTGGAGGAGGTGGTAGTGGTATTGGTGGAGGGGGAGGAGCTGGTAGTGGAGGAGCGGCAGACGATGGGTATGGAGGCTTGCGGCATGATCTGGGAGATGATGGACACGATGATGACGATGTTGGAGTATCGCCGAAGGAAGTGGGGCACAACATCTACATCCTGTGCCATCAGCTGGCGCAGCATAATAAAGAGCTGTCGGGGTTGTTAAAGATCGATAGTTACAATGGTACTGGTGGTGGTGCGGCTGCTAGCAATGCAACGCCTGTTGTGCCCACCTTCCCAGGAGCAAATCCAAGTAGCCTTGGAGGAGGACCGCCTAGCAGTGCGAGTAGTAACAGTGCGGCAAGTAAAGCGAACAGCAAAACAAACCAAGCGCTGCTGTACTATCAGACACATACGGCACAGATTGAAATTGTTCGGCATGATCGCACGTTGGAGCAGATTGTGTTCCCCATACCGGAGATCTGCGAGTACCTGACGAAGGATACGAAGGTGCGCGTGCTGAATACGGCCGAGAGGGACGACCAAGGCAGCAAGGTGGCGGACTTTTTCGACCGGCATGAGGCGATGTTTAATGAGATGAAGTGGCAGAAGAAGCTGCGCGGTCAGCCTGCCCTGTTTTGGGTCAGCAGCTACATGTCGCTGTGGAGTAACATCCTGTTCAATTTGGCCGTACTGATTAACTTGATTGTGGCGTTCTTCTATCCGTTCGAAAATGCTCTGCCTGGTAAGGGGATCTTGGATTTGGGAGAAGGCGAATGCTAATCGTACACTAACTATTTTATTTCCTTCCTTTCACCAGAATTGAGCTTCCATCTCTCTTCGTTAATCTGGATCGTGATGCTGGTTTCGTTAGCGATCGTGATTACACTACCGCGCCAATCGGGCATCAGGACGTTCGTGGTGGCACTTATACTACGGCTCATATTTTCATGCGGCCCTGAACCAACCCTATGGCTACTGGGATGCATTACCGTCATTATGAAGGGTGTACACATTATCAGTCTCATGGGTAACTATGGTACGCTGGAGAAGCATTTTGTCTCCATCATCACGGATGCCGAGTTGCTGTACCATTTCTTCTATCTGCTGTTCTGCGTGTTCGGTGTACTGCTTCATCCGTTTTTCTTCTCCATTTTGGTAAGTTTATTATGCATTTCGTCTTTTGGAGTACTGATACTTTGGAACTTCTTATTACAGCTGTTCGATGTGGTGTACCGGGAAGAGACGCTCCTTAATGTGATCCGCTCCGTAACACGGAACGGCCGATCGATCATCTTAACTGCCGTCCTTGCGCTCATCCTCGTCTACATGTTCTCCATCATCGGGTATATGTTCTTCCGCGATGACTTCCTCGTGCCGGTGGATGAAGAGTACAGTCCACCCGCTGTCTCCGGGGAAACCGATTGTACTGGGGAAACATCAACTGTCAGCCATATGGTACCACCGGACCTAGTCGAGCAGGTAGTACAGCAAACCTGCTCAAAGCTTCCGAGCGCTGCCGCCAGTAGTGAGCTGGCCGATGCAAACGATGGCGGTGAAATGAAGGAGCGTGGATGCGATTCAATGATCATGTGCATCATCACCACACTGAACCAGGGCTTAAGAAATGGGGGCGGAATAGGCGATATACTGCGGGCGCCCAGCCGCAAGGAAACGCTGTTCGTTCCGCGCGTCGTGTACGATCTGCTGTTCTTCTTCATCGTCATCATTATTGTGCTGAATCTCATCTTCGGTGTGATCATCGACACGTTTGCCGATCTGAGAAGCGAAAAGCAGCAGAAGGAGCTGATACTGAAGAACACCTGCTTTGTCTGCGGGCTGAACCGGTCCGCGTTCGATAACAAGACGGTCAGCTTCGAGGAGCACATTAAGAACGAGCACAACATGTGGCACTATCTGTACTTTATCGTGCTGGTAAAGGTGAAAGATCCGACCGAATTTACCGGCCCGGAAAGCTATGTGCACGCGATGGTGAAGGCCAACATACAGGACTGGTTCCCGCGCCTGCGAGCAATGTCACTGGCCGCGGTCGATGGTGATGGAGAGCAGATTGAGCTGCGCAGCCTAAAGAATCTGCTCGAAACGAACCACATTGCGGTGCGTGAGCTAATGACGCAGATTATGGAGCTGGAGAATAAGGTACGGTTTACTACGCAGCATTTCAGTGGCCTTGAAGAGCTAAATTTTAACAATTTTCTTTTAGATGACGGAGCAGCGCAAACAACGGCAAAGGCACGCCCTGCTCAATCCAACCACCTCCACCTCGTACCAGTTCTATCCACAGCTCTGATGCTCATCGTCTGCCCTGCTCGGTGAGGATGGCCGGCGTAAGATGGCCTAAAGCAGTGGAATTGTCAGGTGTCAGGAACATTATTTGTGATAAGGTCGGTTTGTTTATTCTGTGTTGGGGTTTCTTTGTGTCTGATTGATTTCAGTTTATCATCTATTTAAAGTTTGTCTG
Organism: Anopheles christyi; assembly: GCA_000349165.1. NCBI lineage: Eukaryota > Metazoa > Arthropoda > Insecta > Diptera > Culicidae > Anopheles > Anopheles christyi. The sequence goes on from KB697406.1 coordinate 7,407, forward strand.
GAAAGTGACTATTTTTTTTTTCATTTCGAGAACGTAAATGATACACTTTCTCGTCATTCGTTTTGATAATGTTACTATACAAGTTTAATTTAATTCGTGTGTTAATGTTTTCCCTCCACATGCTCAACATCTCTAAAGTGTACGAAAACAAAAAAGAAAATCATGAATGATGTAAAAAAACCTGGTGTACAGTCTTTTTTAGGACAGTTTAAACCTATTGAGTAGTTGTGTAGAAGTGGTCATTAATGGTACAAGCTTCCCATCCAGCCTACCCGAGCTAATGTTGATCGAGTTAAGTAAATTAAGCTTCATGATGTTATTTATGGTATAATTTTAAAAGCACACACTTACACCGTTAAATAGTTCGTTTCATATATAGTAGAATCAATCAGAAAACAATTACTAACAAGTAAGCCTTAGAATACAGGAAACAAAAATGTGTAGGATAACGAATGATCCTGTTTTCCACCTGTATGTCTGTGGCAGAGAGTGAAATAATATGCATAGAAGTATTTTGGTAGCTTTGAGGAGAAAATTGTATTGATACCTTTGAGCCGTTTTGTTTTTGTCTTCGTCTTCTAAACTAGCAGTTTAACGTAATTGTTGTGATTCTTCGTACATGCACATTCTCTATTCTCATTCCTGTGGCACTATTTAGGGCGCAAAAGCAGAAACATTTACTAACTCTACTTCTACTACCACTAATTAACCAAACCGTGACTATATCGGAATCTCTAAACATAATCCCACCCGTAGTGTGTTGTGTTGTCTTCATGGCCGTAACTAAAACAGACTGACTTTTGTACTATCAACGGAAAACTGTTGTATACCGGCCCTCGAACGTGAGAGCTTTTTTTTTTAATTAATAGAATATCCATTTCAATACTAACTGCACTCGAACCAGTACTACACTGACAATAATTGTGTGATTGTGAAAATCTGTAGAACTACTCTGCTGCCTACGTTGTTTACTAACTCAGCAAAAACTTTAACCCCTCTTGTTAGTGATGACATAAAATAGTAATAAAATTGCCCGAGCTAATTTATCTATGCTTTATACCATGCATCCCATGTAGTAACAGTGATTATCGTACCGGAAAGTGTTTTAAAAGCAATTTATATACGTATATTAACTACCTAATGGAGAATCGTAACGCAAGCAACGAATAATCGTTATATTACCGCTTCATTCTTTTTAATCCCACCATTTGGGAAAAGTTGTGCAATCTATTTAACAGAAACATCACATTGTTTAATCTGTAGTCTTGTTCCTTACTATTGTAATTGGTTTTATTCTGTTGTTTGTCTGTTTCACTTTTCTATTTTACACGCCAATTATTGGTCTACGACTTTGTACTAGTTCCTTATGTTTTCTTGTTATTTATCCAATGTTGAATTTCTCTTTCATGTGAAGATTTATAATAAATTGCACTAAAATACTTTTATAATAAAGTGCACACACTACTACTTCATTCGACCACTTTGGTAGTGATTCGTGTCCCCCCGTAGCAATGGACTGACTATCCAGTTACTTGGTAGAATTAAGTTTAGCAAGCCTTGTACAAGATCAACATAAAAAAAAAAAAAACGTAACAGCGCAAGTCGTTACGTCAAGAAGAAGTAGAAGCAAAAGAGGAAGGTGTAAGGTGTGTTATTAGTGAGAGAAAAATAAATAGAAATCTCGTTGTCTTCACCACATGTTACTGTTTAGTTAAGCTAGCTGCTAGCTGCTGTACATCATAAAGCAGTTAAATAAAAGCACGAAGGGAAAGAATAAAAGAAAACTAGTAAAAAAAAATCAAGAAAGGAAATGGAAAAAAACACACAAAACATGAAACAGTTTCAAACAATCGTATAAAACAAATGTTGCCACGTGATAAGTATGAGCGAAATCAAACTAGAGAAAAAAGCCTTTGCAAGAAGGAAAAAGAGAGTGGGATTGAAGAAAACAAAACACATAATCTCAAAGTGAAAATAGTAATTACCAGAAAGCATAAGCTCACCTTAAGCAAACTGAAAGCACTACTCTTAGATTAGCTAAACAAAACGGTTACAATAGATAGACGTAATTTAGTGTACGGTATGTAAACAAGAAAAAACCATCCACATATAATATGTTTGTTACTTTACTTCTCTAAAACACGGTTCATTGTAGTAATGGAAAGCAAGCAAACGTATGTATTAATGCTGTACCGTGTTTAACAACTTTATCAACACATGGAAAGAAACTGGCTGCATCGTTGCTGTTCTTTTCGGATACCTTTTTGGATGAAATAGAAAATCATTTGTTTACTAGGAGGAAGAAGCAAAATTGTTTCCTGTTTATATCACCGCGTTCGCGTCACGTTTTGCAACGCGTTTGGTCATTACAATTACTGCTACTGCACTGTTGCTGTTAAGATCCACACACTGCATGGATCAGCAGAGGAAGAAGAAAGAAGGTATGTGTGGGGGGGGGGTGAGGATTGAATTGCGCTTGTTAAAAATTATATTAACTTTTTTTTCTTGTTTTCTTTTGTTAGTGCTTTGATGTGCAGAAAGCACTTCCTGTTGGCATTTCTTCTACGCTAGTCAGTGTAGCACTATGTACACAGAGAGATGCGATCAATTTCCTTTTACGTTAGCGTACGAAGATCGTTAAACAGAGGACTGTTTGGAGGTGATTGGGAAAGTCACAGTTATTTTCTTATTATTAGCATTATTGTTTTTACTATAAGTATTATTACATCGACTAGAGCGCAGTGGATTAATCACAATACGGGCA
>KB697407.1:0-10215 GCA_000349165.1 Anopheles christyi
CAATCATATACTTGAAATTCCGCGTAATGCCAAAATTTAAAAAATATTTCAAAATGACCTTCGATGATTCGAAAACAAAAACAACACTCTAGCTGAGCTTTCCTTGTTAATTTGACCTGAACCGAATTAAAAAGGCCATATTCTAATTTTTTATTGTATGAATAAATATAAATAGTATTTAAAATTTTAGAGAATATTTTAAAAACTAATAAACTATTGAACTATTGACTAGTTCTATGTTTAATCGCTGTCTTACTCCTCTTATCGCTCTTGTCTAAATGCTCTTACTGACTGGAGGTCTTAATAGATTTTTTCAACCGTTGTCAATGTTGGCATTCTTACCTTGTATCCATTTAGTTATAAATAATATTATTATAAAATAGCTTATTTAGCAATTACATGAGTAAAAGTCAATCAAAAGGCCTCAATCTTAACGAGAAAAAACATGAATGTCGCAAATTCGATGTCGAATGTCGCTGTCGATTTATTTCGAAAGATTTGCGATTTGTTATTATCAAAAAAAAAATTAAATAAATCACCACCGATGATCTAGCAAAGCAAAGCAAACCACAGCCCACACTGGCAAAAGGGCACACAACGCCTATGATTCATTTTGCTCGAATTCGCATTGTGTTGAAATATTCATTAAACCCATAATGCTTAAAGCAGATTAGTAGCAAAAGTCCTACCCAAGGTGCATTACCGTCCGCAGCCAGCAGTCCCCATTGCATTACCAACAGTTTGCACTTGCTTTGGCACTGTGTAGAATCTTATCATACGACAGCCCGGTATTATAGTCCCAAACATAATAAATCAAACACACACCACAGTTCAATAATTTTTCCCCCTCATTTTCGCATATGGAATTACGCATTTTACCTTGATTTGTACATTTTATTCAACTCGAACGGTTCAGTTTGCCAGTGACCGTCAAGCAGTGCAATCCACTCGGCTAGCCATGGGAAAGTGTGTGTTGCTCTGTCTTTTGGTTGCCTGTACCTTCCTTGGAAGCCGGGCCCAAACACCAGCCCTTGTGCGTGATACCATCTGGGGCGAGTTTCCCTCGGTGGTACGGGTAAAAACGCCTCGCGAAAATCAGTTCTGTCTCGGCACGGTTCTCAACAGCAATCACGTGCTAACGTCTGCCTTTTGTGTGCTCAGCTACGAACGGACGCGTGTATTTCCGGCGCGTCTAGTGCGTGTAATAGCGGGAGACATAAGTGTGGCACCGGTAGCAAACACGCGGCAAACGCGCACTGCTCTTCACATCTTTGTGCACGAAGACTATCGTCCACATACGTTCGAAAACAATCTGGCCGTCATACGTGTAAGTAGTGCTTGCGGGTCAAACGGGAGGGAAACAGAGTGAAAGGGTAGATTACAATAGCTCCCCTTTCTGCACAGCTTTCCGAACACCTGCATCTCCCAAGCAATGGGATCGAGGCGGCTGAACTGCGTATGCGCATCGTACCGGAAAATCACCCGTGCGATGTAGTCACTTGGTACAGGGCACCCTTTGCGGAAGTTGACCCCAGCCAAGGGATACCGCGCCAGCAAGCGTTCACTGTGAACATACGCAACCGGGACGCGTGTGCTGCCGAACGGCGTACCGAGCTTACGATCGAGGAAAGTGCACTCTGTACGTACACGACGAACACGGTCAGCGTCGTACAGGGTGATCCAATGTTCTGTGACGGTGAGCTAACGTCGATACAATCGTTTGTGTTTCTGCCTCCGGACCAGCAGCAGCAGAATCAACCGAACTTGGTATCGACCCAGGTTCGGTTCTACTTCCACTGGATTAACATGCAGCTAACCCGTACCCAGCCAATGCCGGACGGGTGGAATCCGGTCGAGTTTTAGGAGTGTAGGTGAATGGTTTTAGCAATAATAAAATAATCGTTACACATTTACCTGCAAAAGTACTCCGAAAATGGTTTTCAACTTTTTCCAATGTAAAATACCATTATCGTGTGCAGTTATTTAGTGATATGTAATATCACCAACTCTTTCTAATCAGTAGCATTTTTTTTTTTGTTGCTTACCAAACTTGCCTCCTTTTCTCGGATTATGATAACAAACTACGTACTAGCATTCACCAAGAGTTATCGGTTGATATGGCCAAACTTGTTTCAATTTAACGTGCGCTAGTACTTGACACCTAGCAAACCGGGTTTCAATGTACTGACCAACAGTTTCTCTAGCTGAATTCGGCTAGATTCACTTCAGTCTTGCTATCGCCGTTAAACAGTCTCGACAGGATGGTAAAAGTAGCGCTCGCTTCCATTCTACTCCTCGGAGCCATTATTGGCTGTCAGTCTCAAACTGGAAACGTGGTTCGAAATGTAATTTTTGGTGAATTTCCATCGGTGGTGTATATAAGTACTCCGCGCCATCAGCGATGTCTTGGTACGGTGATCAACGGCAACCACGTCCTGACGTCCGGATCCTGTGTTATGACAAACGGAGCAGCCAGTATATATCCCGCCCGGTTAGTGCAAGTGTTTGGAGGTGATCTTTCTGCCACCAGTCCAGTTGTCACTCGACAGACACGCACCGCTGAACACATTTTCGTGCACGAAAATTATCGCGTAAACTCTAACGATAACAATGTAGCTGTTATTCGCGTAAGTAACACCTCTATTTCGGTTAACAAGAGGAAATGAGATCATTACTTAAAGGATACATTCTCTCTAAAGCTTACCGAACCGTTTCACCTGCCGAGCAACGGCATTGAGGAGGCTCACATTCGCATGCGCATCGTACCGCAAGGACATCAGTGTGATGTCGTGAGAGGATCTTTAACTGGCACCCCTGTACTGGAGGCATATAATGTACAGATACGCAACCGAAATTTGTGTGAACAATGTTGTATTGGTTTGTTCCGAGATGAGAGTAACATGTGTTCTGAGAATATCTCAATCGAAAATCATAGCATACTTGCAGGTGATCCATTGTTCTGTGATGGAGAATTGACAGCAGTTGCAAACCTATTAACAACAACAATCGTACAAGTGCACTTCACACAGATTAGATTTTTAACACACTGGCTTCATCATCAGCTCAATCGTACCCAACCCATGCCGGAAGGCTGGAATCCAAACGATTATTGAACAATTCCATTTATCCAATGAAGTATTCAGCTAGCATATGAGAATAAATATCTTCTGATAGAATAACTTGTGTAGATTTTGTTTTTTGGAAAGGTAAATCGTTACGCGGTGGTTCTTTCAAAATGTTTCTAAAAATTCTTATCGTTTCGAGCCAAATGTTACACAAATTCTTAAAATAAAGTGAAAAACAACAAATAAAATCGCAAGCTGAGGGTTGAAGTGCCGCATGTGGCTCAGTAACCACATAAGAGCGAAAAGTATAACATGAATTATCTAAGCTTTCTGCAACGAGTTCTTTCAAGAGAAAATCTTCTTCCAATGCCTCCGATGCCAATCGTTCTCCAGCACCTCTGCGTCTAGTGCCGGGCTTCGGATTGCTCAAAGCCGCCTGCCTTGTGGAGCATGAGTCCGACATCCTCAAAACACATAAAGATAATTCTGAGGATGAATCCTCCACACTGATGGATGACATTTCGTGCACTGTTGAACGTTTTAGGTTCTCAGCAGACTGTGGAGCCTGTAGTAGGCACAATTCCCCAGCGAACAATGCCCCTCCTGATTACGCTGCTCATGTCGATGTCTCTACCACCTCGAGCTTTTCATCGCCAACTAACACATTGCTTCCCAGTCGGGCCCTATTACGAGCTTAGTCTATGAGCTGCGTTGTTGTGATGGATCCTTTTACAACCACCAGAACGAAATGTCTAGCTCCCAACCAACAGATCGATGGTCTAATGATAAACACGCAGGCTGCTTCAAGGCCACTTGTCGTTCGATTCCTATATGGTCCATCGATTGTTCGCGTAGACTGAAAAAAGAGCTCTGTATGATGTGAGTGTGATATCGTTTCGTTGATATCACCAAGCAAGAAAAAAATCCCAACAGCACTTGTTCAAACGGGAAAACTTTCATTTTATTTAGTACATCGACCCTAACCTCCTTACAATGGTTGCGGCGGAGTCCAGCCCGGCGGTGGGTTATCTGTGCGCGTAAACTGCGTCTCGATCCACTGCGTGTACTGCCTGACGTCCATGTACACGCCCGGCTGGTTGGCAACGCCGCATCCCATACCGAACGCCAGCACACCGGTCAACCGCCCATTGCAGTACAATCCACCACCCATATTACCGCGACAGACCGCATTCTGGCTCTGGGCTAGCGCACCCGCACAGATCATCGTCTGCTGCACCCGGTTGTTATGGACGTTGGCTGCATTGCAGGAAGCGGTCGTCAGGATCGGTTGCGTCACGACAAACTGGTTCGGACGCACCACAGCCGTCACCTGGTTCTGGGTGGCACCCCAACCCGCAAACAGACACTGGGTATTGTCGGCCAGGATGCGCGCATTCAGCAGTGCCGGTTCGATCGTGTTGTGGAACTCGGGATACGCAACATCCACACGCAGCACTGCCAGGTTGTTACCGTCGGTCAGCCGATTGTAGTTCGGATGGACGTAGCTGCGTATAACATGGCGCACCACACGTCTCGTCGACACCGGTACGATGTTAATGTCGCCAGCGATCACACGCAACCAGAACGGGTTGATCATCACGAAGGTGGTCGGGTTCATGACACAGCTGGCCGCGGTAAGCACGTGCTGGCGGTTCACTACCGTACCCATGCAGTTCTGGGGAATGTACGGCGTCTCGATGATTACCGCCGATGGGTACTGGCCCAACAGCGTGGCCGTACCGCCCGTCACGCGTGGTCCCGCATTTTCGGAGGCAAGAATTTCGGTGCTGCTCAGCACTGCCAAAAAGGCCAACACTAGTACAAACTTTGGCATCTCTAGTTCCGCTGATGCACTCGCTGCAGATGCTGAACGTTTACTGACCGCTCGACAAAGTCACCAACGTTTAAGCAAGCCACCGGAACAGGTTTGACAGTATTATGAATCATTATTATCTTATCAAGATTTAAGGGAGCTTGGACAAAGTCTTCAACCGTCGGCATGATAACGGTTCCCTTAATCTCTTCAATTTGCGGCTGCTTCCCAATTGTTCCCCTTGCAGGCGTCCAATTCCCTCAAGACAACCTCCTAAATCGATATCTTGCGGTGGTACAAGTGCAATGGGGTGTTTACAGCACCGTTTGAATATTTTCTGACCCAGTGTATTGCTAGTGTCCGTTCGCAGCACATCGCATCATGAAACATACCGTGTACTCCCTGTTGGCTTTGGGTAGGTTAGGAACGCTCTCAACACAAATCAGCCGCAAGCTTGCACGTTCCGTTTTCTCTCTTTTAAGCCTTACTGCTCACCACCACCGTTAGTGGCCAACAACGGTACACACTTGCAGAGGAAGAGGAAGGGTACGAACCCTTCGTACCGTTCATTGCTGGCGGTACCAACGCTGCCAATGGGCAGTTTCCCTCGATCGTTGCCGTCGGTCTGCCGGCACCACCGAACAACGCATTCTGCGGTGGTGTCATCCTAAACGAGAACCATGTGCTTACCTCCGCTCGCTGCGTACTTACGCCCCAGAATACGCTACTCTTCTCAAACCAGCTCAACATTCTGTCCGGCATGCTGCAGCTTAACTTTGCTGCACCACGCATCGGCATTAGTGCCGTCTACGTCCATCCACAGTACAATCCGTTCACGTTCGAGCACAACATTGCCGTGCTGCGGACGAGCTCGAACTTCTTCGTCCCGATCGTACCTGTTCCGAACCTGGACTTTGCCACCTTCTACGAAGAAATTCCTTTCGATGGGCAACCGTGTCAGGTGGCGGGTTGGAACAATGGTACGGCAACGCCAGTGCAGCAGTTCATCAACACACCGATCCTGAACCGTGACACCTGCAACGGGTTGGCCGTGCATTTGGGCAATATTCGTGAGTCGATGGTGTGTGCTGGTGCGACGAATGCTGGACCGGGCGTGTGTGCCAGCAATCTTGGTACGGGGCTGTTCTGTGAGGGTCGGCTTGCTGGCATCCTGTCGACGGGGTTGGGCTGCGGACAGGCTAATAATCCGGGCGTGTATACGCAAATTCGTTTCTATTTGCCGTGGATTCGGGAGCAGTTCTCTCGGCAGGATATTCCACTTGGTGGCTCGTCACCCATTCCGGTGATGTGAGCGGTTAAAGAGGTGACACAATAAATCGATGTTTTAATTACAAAAAAAATTGTAACTCAATGTCGTTCGTTGATTTGTTAATCATGTGTCTTTCAAAGGCGATAATCATTTAAAGACTTATGTTTAACTAACAGGTCAAAAATTCAAGATCATAAGACATAAGAAAGCTATTTTAATTGTGTTTAACACCTAAGAATATCCCACTTAGGCCTGTATTTTGTTTGAAAAGGTTTTTTCACCAAGCACAAATACCTTTAACTGTTTCTCTATTCGACAGAACAAGGACATGATTGCATGGAAAAATCTAGCCTACTAGATAATGTTCTATGGAAACCGCGAATCCACCCTTTGAAGCGAGAAAAGTAACTCCAAAGTAAACTCCCAAGTTGCCCCTTAACGTTTTTTCCAACTCAATGCCAAGACATCTCGAATTCAAGAAAAGAACGTATCTTCAATTTCCAATTACCTTTTCTTTCGGTGTTGCTCATAGCAGAACTCCCCAACATCCCCAACTCCAAAGCAACGTGACACAAGCGTGGTCTTCAGCGTGAATGCTCCTTTATTGATAGTTTTGTTAAAAACCCACCCAATCTTTTACAACACGGCCGGTGTCCATCCAGCCGACAGCCCCTGCGTCTGGTTAAACTGCCGCTCAATCCAATCGTTGTAGAATCGCACCTGCGTAAACACGGGTGGATTGTTGGCAGCGCCACAGTTCAACCCAAACGAAAGCGTACCCACCAGGGCACGCTCACAGTACAGCCCAGTACCAGCATTACCATTGCACGGTGCAGCATTGTTCGATGCACCCGTGTTACCAGCACACAGATGACTTTCCTGCAGGCGCCCGGCATGCATTGTGGCCTGATTACAGGTATCCCGATCATTCACCGTCATCGGCAGGAAGCGTTGCAGCACATTTACCGGTGCGTTCAGGGCAGCCGTCGATGCACCCCAACCGGCAAACTGACAGTTCACACCGTTCGGTACAATCCGGCGCGTTCTGTTGGCGAGATTGATCGTATTCGAGGGTAGATCGTACGGACGATCCAACCGCAACACGGCTACATCGTTCTCGAGCGTGCGAATGTTAAACTGTGGATGTACGAAGATGTGCGACACCTTGCGGGTCTGGCGGCGAGCTCCAACCGGGGCCAGGGCTATGTCACCTGCCCGCACCGTGATCCAGTACGGATCGATCAGCCGCAGGTTGGCATTGAAAACACACTGTGCCGCCGTAAGGACGTGCTGCCGATCGACCACTGCACCGCCGCAGTGTAGATTGAAGGTCGTGTTAATAGAGACGGCCGACGGAAACTGGCCCCAGGGTGCATTCGTGCCACCGATCAGTCGCGGTGCACGATCCTCACCTACCACACTATCTGCCCGAATGCACGGGAGGATGGCTGCGAAGAGGGCGAACGAGAAAAGGTCGAAGCGAAAGGTCACTCTAGGAACTCGTTTGGTGAATAGCGGCCAAGGAACTTACCGACTGCCAAGCAAACAACAAACACTGTCCACTGCATTGCGACGCGAACGCTAGATCGATACTAAGCCCGGGAACGGAAAGTATTCCCGTTCAATCGGGCCGTCGTCTTATCATTGGCTCACTGTTCATTTGCGATAACCGTGGATCCGTGCCGGCTTCGTGATATCTCATCTAACAAACGAAGGAAACGGATTAAACCGTTTTTTTTTTTTATTATTTTATCTCGCAAATCTCAAATCAAACCTTCCGTCTGCCAACCGTCGATAACAAAGTGGCAGTGATTGTGCTTAAATCACGAATCACGCTGGTTACGAAATTCCTTCCTGATGTTTATGGACACTGATGCACTGATTGTTTTGGGGTTGAGTATTGCACCACACGCAAGACTCAGCTTCCGCTGATTAGATACTGCGCGGCAATGGTGGCAGTCGATTATTACAGCGGCACGATAAGGATAAGAACGCGCTCACCACCGTCTGGCTGATGTGGTGGCGAATGCACCTTATTATTTACCTTACGCAATGCCTTTTTTTTTTTGGGGGGAAAGAGCATTGTTTATTGAACTGGTTGTATAGGGTACACAGGAAATTAGTTGCCAATATTAATCAACCGAAAGTAAGCCGACGACATGAATCAACAGGTATTTTGATCGATGATTGCATCTGCTCGGCTTCTGTTGGGTTTTTTGGGGAAGGGCACTCGTTGCAAGACGTCTTATGATGTGACCACACGGGAAGCATATAAGTACAAGAAGTTTCATGTTTTGCCTATGTCTAATCGATATTCACGATCACATTTGCTTAACCTTATAAGAAGCGCTTGTATAACTGAACATTTTACGACCTAAGTATTTGTTTTTGAGTGTGCAAATTGTTCTTGTCACCGTCACCGACCAATGTCAGTATCAAATCCGTTTATTTCCCCCAAACAGCTCCAAGGCAATTTTGTTCGAGTTGGTTTTTTCAACCTATCTTGAGTTGTGATATCCTCATTTTTATTTAGACTACATCTCCATAGTTTCCATCTCTTCATCGATGTATAACGGAGCTTTACTTAACTGCGTTCGCTTATCTGGCTGGCAGTAACTGGCTTCTAAGGATTTGGAGCCTCCCTTTGCGTGTACACGCAGCCCTCAAAAGTACCTTGGGGATGTCCTTTAAGTTTAGGTGTGAATCATAACGCAGATCAGTAATTTCCAGTGATCTTGAATTATTTAAATCAATGATTAATTTGTCATGTGTGACAAACGTAGTAGGTGTTATGCATCGTTCTGTCATTAACAGTCCATCGATGTGCTTTGTTCTTAACAAGATCATGAAACATTATCAAAAACCTCTGTTAATCTATGGTATTCGGAATGAAATAGTTTTCCACGTTCGCTCGTCCACGACTGTCCTGAGGGTTGTCCAAGCGAAACATGACCATGAGATTGAGGCATCCTCAAGCATTAGTTCCACTTCCATTAGCAAACTTACAAGATTCCAAGCAAGTGATGGAATGAAATGTTTTTCTTTTCTTTATTAAATAGTTTAATGGATTCGGAAGTGAATGATGACTTACTTGATACTGATGCCCGAAATGTATATGTAGCAGCCCAATTAGCTCAGGTTTCAGGTCCTAATCATCCATTGATATTCATACGAAGCAACAAACATTGACATGTACTTCCCAAAACAACATCTTTCACAAAACTATCCTCACCAAAGTCAAGCTGTGTGATCTTTTTGAGCTTACTTACAATAAATGTTTAATTCTCCACACATTACCAAACCTATCACACAATGCTAAACTATTGACAACATCGTAATCGAAGTCAAGTTGGGAATACAAAAATCATCTCCAATCTCCTTAAAGAACACCCTAAAATTAAACATTCATCGCTCACCAGCAAATTTTTTTAACGAACACAAATTTACAAATCCACGTCCCAAGAAGAGGACCCCCGAGAAGTAACACAAGCGCGCATCATTAAAGTTCTATGCTGCAGCCCGCCTAGTGAGCTCTATCGCTTGCTGAATATTCATCGTTCCGAAATAAAAATAGCATCTTTGTTAAGGTGGCCTGGCCAAATAGGTGGTATAAAACGAAACGATGGAGAGGAAGTTTGCAAATTAACAGACGAACGGACAGGTCGAAAAGAAGTAATAGCAAAAAAAAAAACAGCCACGCGCTTCTGCCTGCCAACGGTAAAAACGGCACCGGCAGATGGGTTTAATCGAATGTGCGGAATTCAACCCGTGCCACACATGAAAAAGAACCGGATTCGGGCAGTGTTTTTTTTTCCACAAACTATTGGTGGTAGATTATTCTTCACCCTGTTTTTATATTTAACGACTGGCCTAGTGCTCAAATTCGGTAAATTCCGTTGATTGGAAATTAACAATTGCACACATATGCCAAGGTGAGGGTTGGCGGTAGCCTACATTCTTACGCCTCTACTAGAACAGTGCGCGTTACGGGAGTTGTGTGAAATGTGGGTCGAAACCATTACCGGCTTCTGGTTTATCGTTAATCTTTTCTTTCCCATTTTTTTTTT
>KB697408.1:0-10180 GCA_000349165.1 Anopheles christyi
TTATTATTATTATTATTATTTGAACAAAGTTATCCGGCATATCTAGCCTACATAAGAATTCATCGTCACATTATCACAAATACAATCGGAATTCAGTGGCTGGAAGCTTTGTAATTAGAATGCCGGTAGCTAAGTATTCGACAGCGGGTTGATAGTACAATTAAAAAGCACGCTTATTTGTATGGGGAATCTGGTTTAAGGAAAACAGAAACATATCAAGTTCATGCCATATTAAACCGTTTTATTTTGTATGTAAAACAGGCACAAATTTAACAGTTTGCATCCGATCGAAGTAAGTTCTGTACAAATTAATATAAAACTTAAAATATAGTAAAAAAAATTTAAAACTCATAGAAAAACCAAATTTTCTCATAAGATTTTATTCTAGCAATACGGCCTAAGTTGCCCGTTCTGCCTGAATAAAAAAAAAATATATTCTAACATGGGACTGGTACAACATTTTCTTCTGAACAATTCCGAACAAATAAATAGAAACATCTAAAGCGACTCGTTCAAAAACTCTTCATCACAAAAAGGATCGAACAACTTCTACTGGCAAGTGTATAAATCAACACTTCTTGTTATGCCATATTTAACATAACTTAAATGTGCAATTGCATAGGATAGAGGTTGGTTTTTATTCACAGTTGTACCAGTAGAAATCAATTATTCCAAAGTAAAGTTTCCCCTCGTTGCCATTCTACTTAGAGTCGCGCTTAGTAAGAAGTATGAAGACGGAGCGAGAACTAAATGTATTCAATCGAAAGAATCTTATTTTTACTTGGCTCAATAACCGTTTTCGGTCAAGGTCGGTTTGAGACACTTACGGGCTTGGCTTTTTAGTTTACTTTTAAGTTTACGTAAAGCACACAATATATTGCAAATAATGTTGTTAGTAAGGTACTGATATAATAATAATAATAATGTATAATAGATCCACCATTCCAGCACATAATTTTTGATTGTTTAAGCTTTAACAAGTATTTGTTGAACTGAGAACTTAATAGACAAAAACAAAAGAAAATAGTAAGCAAGTCAATAAATTACAGAAAAAAAACATGCATGCAGAAAATCAAAACTTTATGGACTCCATGAAGTGTAATGCTTGAAATAGGCTGAAGTAGTGATGTGCTATTCAGCATCCACGATTTTGTTCCGATTCCGACTAGTCTGATTCCGAAAGAATAGAATCGATAGGTCCACTCGGAATCACTAGGTCCAGAGCGCATCCACGATTCTGTTCCGATTCCGACTAGTCTAATGCCGAAAGAATAGAATCGATAGGTCCACTCGGAATTAAATTAAATTGACGATTTCACACAATTCCAACGATCCCGCTCGATTTCGGACGATTCCGTACGATTCCGGACGATTTCGGACGATTCCGAAAAATTCCAAATCACAATTACGGTATGATTTCATGGGACAGTGGCAGAGTACTCGAAAATGTGTACCAAGTATAACCGATATGATAAAAAAAACTACAGTAAAAAAGCGCATCAAAAGTCAGCACAGAAAAAGGTTAAGGAGACTGGAACTACCCACAACAGCATAACTCCCGTGGTAAGCGTAGTATTCATAGGAATAGCCACTCAGTGGCAAGAATCAGTTGTTACTGCTGGGAGATTTAATTCACTGTGAGTTAAATCACAAATATGTAACAAAAAACTCCATCTAGTAAAGAAGGTAACAGAACATCTGGAATCGTCTTTGTTGGGTTAATTAAAGAAAGGCAGCTATGGAACGGTCATGTGTATGAAACCAGCCATAGTGCTAGGTCATAAAGCACTGAGCATAAGTTTATTGCATCGAGTGCAATATGGGCAGGACTGGAACGCGGAACAAATTCGATAGTTTGTTTGGATAGAGCATAGGAATAGGGAATACAAACTATTCCCACTTACGGCACTATCACTAACTCATCTTAACGTCGTATCCTGTTTCTAATCAACACAAAGAAGAAAAAAAAACATGTATTTAAGCAACGAACTTTGTTGATACAGAACTTCTCGTCTTTCGTTTTAATTTTCTTCCACTGATACTTACTCGTTTCAATTATTGCCGTTTCATGCCTAAATTTAACTTACATTAGGAAAGAACACTTTTTCATTGGTGATGATTAAAACAACAGGGTGATATAACGCATTCAAATATTAGCCACAATCGTGCAATACATGGGTTTGTTTATTCAAAATAATGCTATTCTAATTGTGTTTTGTTACCAGTCTACTACTTCAACGTGGAGACGTGCCAATTTAAAGAATAACGTAATAGATAAAGTGAGGGTGGTATAATGTATACTACGGGCTAACACTTCAATCGCCCCAAACTTCAAGTGCTTTAAATTTCGATATCGAAAATCATATCACTTTTGAACTGAATGTTCTTTGCATCCGTGCCTTGCTTCTTGCCACCGTTCGAGTTGGATGCACCGCCCGACTTTGCGCCGCCCTTGTTTTTACGCTTCGAAGCAGCTTTTCCACGACCACCGTTGTTGGTTGCTTCCGCCTTCATGGCTGCTATTTCCTTATCGCCAGACTCCGAATCGAACGAAACACCGCTATCATCCTCCATTGCATCTTTTTCGTCGTGCTGGTCACTGCTGGAACAACAATGCTCGTCGTCGTGATGGTGCTGCGAAATAGAAGAGGTTAAACAATCGTGCATTCATTTAGCACCACTCAAGGGCAGTTATCTTAATGCGTGTGATTGGTGGATGACATGCACGTACCGTATCTTTCTCATCGTTATCAGTGCTTTCCCCTTCGCTCATTCGACGTGCATCCGCCCGGCGCTTCACTTCCCTACGCTTCTGAGCCTTCTTTTTCATCGTGAGAATGCAAGAGTTTGATCTGCAAAACCAAAGAAACAAAAATATATGTTTAAAATTCGTTATTCCATAAAACGTAAAGCGCATCTTGCCTGAACAGTTGCTTGCGAATCGAATTATTGAATCGCACCGTTTTGCGACACTCTTCCCCAATCGATCTGGCCATCTCCACGGAGGTGCCCAAATCGTCTACCGACGAACATTCGCTGATGCTGCGATCATACGAACTTCGCTTCAGGATACTTTTGTATTTGCGCGTGAGTGTCGGTATCGAGGATGCGTCGTCACCCCCGTCCGATTCCTTCAGCGGGCAACACTCCGATATGCTGCGTGCTTTTCTTGCCTTCGTTGCTGGACTGTCGATTGGTTTAGTGGATGGCATTGCAGCTTCTTGTTTTTCTCCCCCTACCTGCGGCTGGTCGAAGCTTCCCGTAGTCGCTTCATTTTCCACGATCACCTTCAAATGATCGCAGAAGGAATCGGAAAGCGATCGTTCCTTCTTCTTCTTGCGCGAGTTTCTCTTTGCCTTCTGCATCGTTCTGGCCTTCTCCGCCTCAGAACCATCCTTTTCATCGCACTCTTCCGCCGACGTGGCTGAGAACGCTTCCGGAAGTGATATTTTTTCCTCCTCCCTTTCGGTACCCACTTCCTTCGCTTTCTGCAGCAACGCTTGCTCCTCCCGCTTCGTAATCTCGATGCTCATCAGCGCATCCGATTTCACCTTCGTGGAAGCTTTGGTTGCTTGACGCACCACCGCTATGCACAGGCTGTCGTCCTCGATTTCTTTCCCGAATTTATTTATCTTGTCTGCTATATCTTCCATTATCGAGTACTCCACAGTATCGTGCTCATCCGGGCCAGCCTGATACGAGGACACGTTAGCGGTGTTGAGCGTTATCTGAATAATTAAATTATTATCCCACTCCTCGTGCTGAACTTCCGTGACCTGCGCGTTCGGGAAGCGAACGAAGAACACGTAGAAGCAGGGGAAATATCCGTTGCCTACGTTCGAGAACCGGCAGTACACTGAATCCGTCCGGTTGTCCAGCTGGATCGTGGCTGGATCGACATTACGCACGTTGAGCGTGAATGCGAGCAGATTTTCCATTTTGTTAACCGAAAATTTGGGGAAAACCATTTTCTTCGGTGCTTCCGGCATTGATGGGACGAATGGCGCTCGGTTCTCAGGTTGATGATCACCGCCAGCAACTGGAATGGTGGTGTTGATCTCTTCGATCAGTTTGCCCGATTCTTTTGCAGGCTTTGCCGAACCATTTACACTGTTTATGTCCTGCAGTGTAATGTTTCGTTTTCGCAGCACTGGCAGCGTAACGGTAAGGGACCGTTCCTCGATGTTGAATGAAGCCTTGCCTTCGTTTTCTTTCACTTCGTAGGGCAGCTTTAGCTCTAGCTTATATTTGGCCGGCTTTTCACTCACCAGATGCAACGTTGTCTTGGTTACGTCCAGCGCACACTCGGACGTGGACTTTAGCAATGGCAGCGTGATGACGATCTTCAGCTCACGGGGAATTGTGACATCGATTTTCGCATCCAGCTCGTGGGTCATTTCGCCGTACTCCACATCACGGCGCTGAATGATTTTGTACTCCGGTGTAGTGTAAAACAGATCCCCGGCCGATACTGCCGCCGTTCGGTTGATGTTTTCTTTGTTTTTTGTTTTCGTCGTTCGCTCGCTGCTCGCTTTGCTCGGTACAGCGGGGGCGTTCGGGAGCGGTGGAAGCAATTTGTCGAACAGTTCATCCTTGGGCAGACTGTCGCAGTGGGGCATTTTTTCCCGTACCACCGAGGAACTGGGTGTACCTTTGTACTGTAATTTAGGGAAGCGAAGATTCGCCCTATCCAGCTTCACCATGAACGACTGCTCCACGGCATCGAGTGACGTATCGTTGAGCAGCTTGCGAAAACCCTCATTCTTCGATGCCAAGTGTAGAGCGTCCGGATGAAACATCACATCGTACACGGTACACTCGATGCGCTTGTTGTCGTAGTCTTTCCTCGGCTGGGTTTGTGCGTACGGGATGCTCCATTTCAGTCCCTTCGTTCCGTCCTCATTCATCCCGGTGGTGCTGGTAGGCTTCTGCACCAGCTCGGATTGACACACGTTTATGAATCCCTTGCCCTTACCGTCGACGATTGTTTTGATTACGTAACCCGGCGATGGCTTGAGAAACTTTACGTCGTATCCCCGCTGCGCTTCCAGCATGGACAGCTCGTCCTCGTACTGTTTCCGATTGTCCCGCAGATCGGTGCAGTACTCCATGAAAAGGTCCCGGAACTCCTCATTATCTAGGCAACGGGTGATGTTGCGGAACTCGTCTCGCGAGATGTTAAAATCCTTCGTCGACATTTTTGGGGGTCGTGATGCGTTTAGCACAGCATAGACTATGGCCGGTAGCGATAACGGATTAAAAATAACTATTACGCAGTATACTTTGTTTATAACAAGATAAATTTGCAGGTGTTTCGTTGCCAAGATCCCGGCAAGTTTTTTATACGAGTGACATATTTTTTGTAGGAACAGTGTTAGCTCCTTTACTTAGGGCATCTTGAATGACAACCACAGAGTACTCGAAATGTAGTTAATTTTCAGTAAATTGCAACCTGCTCAATATTTTTTCGTTCTGAATGGTTATTTAAATGAAAAAAAAACAAGAAGTTTCCCTCATTTCCAAATGATGCTCAAAAATTCCCCAAAACACTTAAATTCCACAATTAACTTAATATTTCCATAGCGCTATTACACTGTGCCTGATCGGTTTGCTTGTCAACAGAGTAATACACAAGGTGAATAGAGATCATCTGCGCAGCAGCCGTCGTTTAAATGTCACTGTAGCTACATGCGGTACCTGCCAGCCTATCGTATTGGCAATGTTTTGATTCGTCTGCGGCACGTTTTTGTGGAACATCAACCTAAATATCTACAAAATGTCCCGTATTATTGTTAAAAACATACCGAATGGGGTAAGTAAATAATCGTTTTCAATCCTGCCACCACCATCAACTGTTTCTATCGCGATCTGCATTTTAGTACGATGAGGCGAAAATACGAACCCACTTCAGCACGTGCGGCATTATCACGGATGTACAGCTGAAGTACACGTCGGAGGGCAAGTTTCGCAACTTTGGCTTCATTGGCTTCGAAAGCGAGGAACAAGCGGCCAAAGCAATCACACACTTCAATAACAGCTACATTCGTACCTCCAAAATATCGGTAGCCCAGTGTGTGGCGCTTGGTGAGACGAAAAATCTCAAAGTCTGGAGCAAACATGCAAAAAAGCAGGCCAGCGAAACGGTTGAACCGACTAAGGAGGATGACAAAGCAACGGTGAAAGAAAAACCCAAAGCACAGACGGCAAAGGATGTGCTCGGTCAGTATGAGGACGATCCAAAGTTTAAGGAATTTCTAAGCGCACACAAACGCGCCGGCAAATTGGTGTGGGACAATCAGTTGGAACAGACCAACGAAGTGGAGGAAAAACCGACGAGCGGCGATTCGGCCGTTGACCTTGAACCTTCGGATGAAGTAAAGGCCGAGGATACGGAAGATAAGAAACAGACCAAGAAGCCATTGATTTCACTGTTCGTTGCCAAGGTGCATAACATACCGGCGTCGACGAAACGACAAGATTTGATACGTTTCTTCAAAACGGCCAAACCGTACTCGGTGCGTATTCCACCGAAACATACCGGATTCGCTTACGTCGGCTTTAAAACAGAATCCCAGCTGAGTAAGGCGCTGCTTATGAACAAAAGCTTCTTGGGTGGAAAACAGGTGAAAATATTCGACTTTACCGAGCGCAGTGCTGCCCATGCCGCTCAAGAGAAATCCGAAACAAAGAATGGCAAACAGGCGAAATGGGAACGACAGAAGGCGAACGCGTCCAGCGAAACGATCTGCGAGTCCGGTAAGCTGTTCTTTCGTAATTTGGCCTACTCAGTGCAGGAAAGCGATATTCGAACGATGTTTGAAAAGTATGGTCCGGTGGCGGAGGTTGACGTACCGATTGATTCCAACACACGCAAGCTGAAGGTAAGGTCCTTGGCAAATGAGGAACTTTTTGTTGCCTTCATTATATACTTTATTCATCTTCTGATTATTTTTACAGGGTTTCGGTACGGCAACGTTTATGATTCCGGAGCACGCCGTCAACGCGTACAACGAGCTCAATGGAACATTCCTTCAGGGCCGTATGTTTCACATCCTACCGGCGAAAGCTCCAGCCGACGAAACGCGAGAGGACGACAGTAGTGACTTTAAAAAGAAAAAGGAACAAACACAAAAGAAAACGGCCCAATCGAGTCACAACTGGAACACACTATTTATGGGAGAGAACGCCGTTGCGGAAGCGGTGGCGAAAAAGTATGGCACTTCGAAGGAACAGATTCTTATGTCGTCCGAAGGTGACACCAGTGCGGCCGTTCGGTTGGCACTCGGCGAGACGGAACTGGTGCTGGAAATGGAATCTTTTCTCAAGGAAAACGATATCTCGCTCGATGCATTCAGTTCGAAGGAGACAAAACGCTCAAACACGGTGATACTGGCGAAAAATCTTGCCCCGGGTTGTACAGCGGCCACACTGCGCAAATTGTTTGCACCGTTCGGATTACTCGGGCGTGTCGTTCTACCACCTAGTGCCGTGACAGGTATGCTTGAATTGTGCAGTTGTAGTTGAGGAATAGGCATCCGTAGAGTACGTTAAAGAAATGTTCACTTTATTTGAAGATATTGCGACATTTTCTAGTAACCGTCCTACGAGAAAGTTTAAATCAGCACAGTAGAGGATATCCTATGGATTTATTTTTATCAATGCTATACAACTTTTTTTTTGTTACAGCCGTCATTGAATTTCTCGATCCAAGCGAAGCACGGAAAGCTTTTAAAAAGTTAGCTTACAGTATGTTTCAATCATTGCCATTATTCCTGGAATGGGCTCCAATTGGAACGTTCACATCGGGTCCAGCGGTTCGATCGGGTCCATCGGAAACGGAGGAGACTAGCAAACCAGAACCAACGTCCCAATCTGCGGATACATCAGTTGCAGAAGAAGCAGCGGACGACGATACCGAACCAGAAGAGGGTACGACACTGTTCATCAAAAATCTTAGCTTCTCCACAAACGAAGACGCGATTCGGGAACGATTCCGGTGCGTTGGTGCAATCCACATGGTGCAGGTCGTACGTGCCATGGATCTGTCCGGCAGTGGACGCAATGAAAGTCGTGGCTACGGATTTATTCAATTTAAGCGACGTCAAGTGGCTGATTACGCGCTAAAGAACCTGCAGTCGGTGCAAATCGATGGGCGTACGGTGGAGCTGGCCCGCAGCGATCGTACCCTTCGAACGGCACAGGACGGATCGGAACGTAAAAAGTCCAAAGCGCCAAAGCAAACTGGCTGTAAGATTCTCGTGCGAAACATTCCCTTCCAGGCCAGTGCCAAGGAGGTGCGAGATCTTTTCAAGTAAGTATTAGCGTTTACGTAGCTCAGCGCGCGTGATCGAGGAAATTGAAACAAATACGGACGTGATGATTAATGTATGCTTTCTTTGTTTCTGTTTTCCAGACCCTTCGGGGATATTAAATCGCTTCGACTGCCAAAGAAAATGGCAGCCAGTGCAGATGACACACATCGTGGCTTTTGCTTTGTCGAGTATGGGGAAGAATCGGATGCGAAGCGCGCTTTCGATACGCTGGGTCGCAGCACGCATTTGTACGGCCGACGGCTCGTTCTGGAATGGGCTGCACCGGACAATGACGTGGATGAGCTGCGAAAACGTACGGCAGATCAGTTTAACAGCAGGGAGGGTGGTTCTGGTGGTAAGCGAACGACCTCTGGTAAGGGTGTGTTATCAACGGAAGAGTTTATCAGCGCCTCACATAAGAAATTCGATGACGATGATGACGACGGAGGATACGATGAGGAAGGCCTTGGGTTTTGAACGTAGGTGCGAAACTATTACAAAACAATACGATGTTCAAGTGATCGTAGTAATGTGGTAGGTAACTTTACATTTAATAAAGTTCTTCTTTAGTGTACCACGATTAATTATGAACATTTCAATCAATATCGTTTAATGATAAGGTGGTTGGGTGATAAGTAAAGTTGTGTTTTTGATCAGATATAGATATATTTAAAAACAAATGTTCTGAATTAAAGAATATGTTTTATGCACCAAGCAATAGGTAATCAATCTCTCCAACAGATAATTATCGTTTCGTGTGCATTTATTTAAACATTCCTGTTTAAAATCACGAAAAATCAAATTTAACCGAAATTACATTTACTCGTTGAGGAATGCATTACTTTATGTTTAATAAATATGCATTACATTAAATATGTTTAAAAATTAACACTTGTTTTTGACCCAAAATTCAAAATGTTCACTTTCACGCTGCCGCTATTTGCGCCTTTGCATTGAGCACGAAGGAAAGTTTTTAGTACAAAATGGCTGCGTACTTTATTCACCCTAGAACCGAGCTGCATCCATTCCCTTTTCTATTCCATCTGCGAACCTATCCTTTCTGTGCAGCTACGATTGACACTGTACTAAAGCCAAAAAGGTTTGTATAAGGAAAGGATAATCGAAACAGTTTATTAGTAAGAAATATGTGTCACCGTCTTATCATATTACAAATGCATTGGTTGGTTTGCGAATTTGTCTGCCAAGTTTTCGCAATCGCTTTTATGTAAACATTTTCCCTTTTCTTTCTTTTTTACCTTATTTTGATATTTCATAAGTAACAGTTTGTTTGTTTCTCTTGTTTTCCTCGTATCGTCTTACACATTAAGCTACCCTCTCACGTTGGTACCACGTCACGCGCGTTTGCCGATTAGTTTCCGTGTTGTTTCTAAATAACGCTAAACTTTTTATTTTCGCTTTACTTGGTTTCCTTGGTTCCTTGGTTTTGAAATAAATATCTCATCATCGAATGCGTTCGCGGAACGAGTTTGTTATCATGTTGGGGAGAGGGGGTGTGTAATTGCTACAAAACCGAAACAGTGCAAATCGTTAATCGTTGCTTGCTTTCTTTTCAGCCTGTTTGAAATTTCATTATCCATTAAAAAGCTATCCTATACATAACGTTGACGTACCGTGTCAGCGATTAGAGCAAGATATTTTCGAACAAGAAGAAGTTGTAGCAAACCAGAAAATCAGTTACATCATTATGTTTGTTTGTTTTTGTTTTTTGTTTTTTGACACAACATTCAGACATTTACCGGTACAGACAGAGAGAGAGAGAGAGAGAGAGAGAGAGTCATGTACATGTGTATATGATGCAAACTCCGTTTATCGTAGATTCTATAAGTCTAGTGCTTCAAAAATTGGTT
>KB697409.1:0-10181 GCA_000349165.1 Anopheles christyi
CGTAGCCTGTACTGTACCAACTTCAAACGAAACGCTGATCAGTTTTGCCAATGTCAACCTTTAGCCTGCCTAATCTCGTCACGGAAAAAAAAACTAACGCCACTGATTTATCGCTAGCCATCAACCGACCAGTAGCAGTCAAATTTATCTGTAGATAACATGGTTCGATTTACATGACCAATTAGACCGCCGGTGTGTCGGTTAACCGAATGCGCTCTTGTATCTTTAGCCCATCATAAACCGACCCGGTCCAGTGTAACGCCAGCATTATCATTAAGCTCCGTGAATCGGATGACCCGTGCGTTTGGTTGTTACATTATGTTTTCGATGATAATAATCAGACTCGGTTTATGCGGTGATGCGAAGTGGCTATTTCACTCCCACCATCCGTTGTGGTGGCACCAGCTGGTGATCGAAAAGAGTGCAGCGTGCGGGCGCGTCCAGGAGTTGTTACCTTGGCGACCATTCCACCTGTGGCCCTGCAAGCATAATATTATCGCGTACCGATGAGGCCCAGTAATTGTGTTACCCTGGCATTAAGGGACAATCAATGGGTGTACGAAGTGGCAGCTGCTACCATCGCTTAGGGTTTCGCTATGAATATTCATCAACGGGGTGGACCCGTCTCCGCCCATTTTGGAAAGGAGATCCAATCGAAGGGGGGTGGGGGGGAAGGGTGTGTCATCCCAGAACCAAACGAGCGATTCAGGCTCAGCGGGTGAAGATATTCAATCGAACGACCATTTCATGGTCAGCGTTTGGGTGGGGAGGAATTGAAAATAAAAGCCCTCCGTTATTAAGCTCCTTTTGCTGCTGTTCGAAGCTGGTCGTTAACGACAGTGGTCTGGTTTCTTTCCGATTTATTCGTCGTTCGATCGGACCACGTAAACAGCGCACTGCTTGGCAGAGTTGGAGTAGGGTCAACTACGGTGGTTTATAGCTCCAAGTGGCTACCCCATCTTAGAGTAACGAAACACCCAAAGGAAACGGGAAAAGGAACAGAATAAAAAAGCTCCAAACACTTTAAGGAGTTAACGCTTTTCTGGCTATCGTCAAGATCATCTAAAGCCTAAAACAGAAAAAAAAAAAATGTAAAAAAATCGAATTTCCCGATCGCACAAAACAACGCACGGTCTTATGCGACGATAAAATTGCCGTAAAAGTGTCATCAGCTAATGAGCTTTTGACAAATTGTTTTCAAATAATCGATAGCGCAAGATTGTGCGTGTGGCTAGCAGACTCTAGCGGGAAAGGAACGATTAGTCCGTTCCCGCTCGTTCGCTTACTTACTGGATGCACGATTGAGGTTAAACGTCCGGATTGTGGTTTTTATTCAACGGCAACCGATCCACTGTGTCCCGTTGACTGGGTTGGAATTCATTAACGCGACGGTCTGAGTGGTTGCCAATCGAGTGCCGGAAAGAGTTAGGGTCTGGAAGTACTCGGAAGCGCCTAAAAAGGAAGCGAAAGTGATGATTTGGCAATCGAATAGATTGCACTAAATCTTCCAGGCGGGCATAAATGTCCGACGGTCGTTTGTTTTTTTGTTGCTGTTGACAGCTACCCGTTCGCGTTGCTCGAATGGCAATGCGCCGGGAAATGAGTGCAAAAAAGACAGGGGACTTAATTAAAATTTATAGAATCCCACGGCCCAAAGTAATATCAACGATTGCTGGTATTCTGATGGCTGGAGGGCACGAGACTGCCAGTGCTTTCATGGTAAGGGTGACGAGAGGAACGACACATACCACGATCGTGGTGAAACAACGGGACAGGGACCAACCGTTTTCGGAAGGATGAGGTAGTTCCATTTCCGGTGCAATCAAGCATCGTGATGAAACATCACAGGCTCTCCTGACATAATCATGAGCCAGCAATCTGACGGGCCGTGTCAGGGTATATGAGTGGGTGTGTGTGTGTGTGTGTGTGTGTGTACAACGTCAGGCTGATAGAAATCCATCATCATAGTGCCGCACAAAATGCGTAATGGGAGTCGATGGATGATCGAATCCGGCAGCACTCGAGTGGGAGACTCCCCGCAGTGCAATAAGCTCGGGTAATTTTGCAGCGAGTGAAAGAAGCTCATTTCCTTTTGTGACATCCTCGTTGGCTCATTTGTGCACTCGCGTTGGGCGTTTAACACGATGCGTTCAAGGGGGGGTTTTCGGTTGTTGGCTTTGTGGCGTTTTATTGGGCCGGGTTTTGTTAGCAGTGAGTGTCGGGGGAAAGAAATACCGTTTTGAATATATAAAAGCTTCATTCACCGATGGTTTTCCTGATATGGCAATACTGATGCTATGCATGTAGATGCCGGAATTACCTTGTGGTGTTGTAAGAAATTGATGTACTTCTTTTGAAATTCCTGCAACAGTAGTTCATTCAAGAATACAAGCATTGTAAGCGAGTTCAATTACAAATAGGTAATTGTTTTTTTTGTTACGTGAGCGATGAGGAATATTTTTTTATAGCTGTTTGTTTGTTGTATCAATTAATAAGGGAATTAGAAAATTTTGATTAAAATTTGCATTGAATGGATATCAAAGTTTGTGACCAATTGCATTTTACATTATTTTGTTGCACGGTGATGGTTTGAAAAATTACTATTGTTTGAGATTTTATACATTTTATGGAGCATTCTCGTTTTATTTTTTATTTTCAAAGATTCAAGGAGTTCAAACAAAAATCTTCAACCAAATTGTTAGTATCGTCGGTTTAATTAGCGATTTAACATTAGTACCTAAGTTATAATTCATAACTTATAGTCCTAGTCATTGTAAACCATTTTCCCAGTACACATGTGATTGTACACCTTTCTCAAATTTAAATTGTATGTGTAATTTTATTGGTTTATAAATAAAGTAGTATAAAAGTATACAGTAGAATAAAGTTTCAGAATGTGAAAAATGTTACCTTTTAGTCGTACATCGCCGTCGTTTCATTGTTCAGGCTAAAGGATATAAAAAACTACAACAGAAATGTGTAAGGGGTCATCCATCAATAACTTAACGCTCATAGGGTTGGATGGGACGGGGTTCGCTTAAGCGTTAGGATGTGTTACAGAGGAGAGGGCGTAGTAAAACTTTTGTTACGTATCAAATGAAATCTAGTTTTTTTTTAAATACGGGATAAAAATGTGAGCGGTTGGTCAGTTATGCGTTACGAAATTAATAGAGAGGAATTTTAGCGTTACATTATAGATGGATCTTCAAAATATTGAATAACTTCGTGGTAAAAGTTGACCCACTTTTCAGAAGAAGGCCTCCACAACAAGCGGTATGTGTTTGCAGAAAAAGATATTGCAAACCGTTTTTCTAGGTTTTTCAAATATGTTCAATATGGAATGCAATGACAGTGCTTAGACCATTCGACAATGAAACGATCGTTAGTCACATTTTTTTTTTGCTTCAGAAGAAACAGGCCTGGTTGTTCTTCTTCTTGCTTGGCGTAAACGACCTACGAGGTCATGCCGGCCTTATACAGGCTTTATAGTCTTATGTTTTACCACGTAGCCGGATAGTCAGGCCTTGCTACGGGGGGACAGTCCGGATGAGAATTGAACTACGTCCGGTCTTGACAGGAGCTGGCGCGTCATCCATTAGACTACCGGGCTGCCCCTGGCCTGGCTGTTATTGTTAGTAATTATCATCATATGTTAGCAAAACTATTTTATTTTTAATATTCCTTTTCTCACTTTAACAGGGGCAGGGATCAATCTTAATGCTTCCCCAAAAATATAAGTTAAGGTAAAAGTAGGTGGGTGATCATGGATTCAATTTATGACATTATTAATGAATATATTTTAATTAATGTCCGTTCTCCAAACTACTCATATATGTTGAGAAATGTTACCCTAAAATGCTTAAATGTTCTTTCCTTTTTAGTCAACATTATTCTCAACCTGTGTGCATTTCCATTAAAAGGGATCAGGTTGATGCTGTACATTGTACAACCACTCACCAACCTACCCCGTCAACACTGATCGTATTGAAAGCTCCCAATACACCTCCTTCAGGGTGCACAGCTCCCATCCATTGTATAAGCGCCTTCTAAGCTCACTTTTCGTGCCAATAAAGCGGCAACCACCCTGGTCGGTACCGATCCGATAAAATGGTGGCATTTTCCATTTCGATGAAAGCAGAAGATTTATACCGATGGCTTCCATCCCTCCATGGTAATGGTGGAGGAGAGTTCGGAAAACCAAAAATCCTTTGAGAGCGTCAGGAGTAAAAGGGCTTTCGAGTTTGAGCGTGGTCTCGGCTGCACACTGCCGATGTGGGTTTTATGTTTCTCCCTTAAAACAACTACGACGGTTACCATGTATCATGCTTCTATTAGGAGCAATCGTCGTACCAGAGAATCGCCCCTCGTTCTCGCTTTTGTATTTGTAAGTGTATTTTAGGGGCATTTTTTTATGTTTCCCCCACTTCGCACCAACCCTTTTGTTGGCAATGGGTCCAACAGTACGGTTGCTGATCGGTATGAACCATCAAGCCGGACCGATGAAACATATTCAATACATGAATTGTTATGCCTTGCTGCAGACACTGCCGATTGATCATTTGCCATTTGGGTCCGTTATTGTGCACGATGACAATGTGTGTATATGGTGCACATCGGACGAATAAAACTCATTCACTCGGCTCACCAAACCCTGTTCCTCTGGCTTCACTGGCCTTGCCTTCCCTTTTTTCTCAGCCCTTTGTCCCTAGAACGTCATCCCTGTGGGTGATGCAATTGAAACGAATTCCCTCCGAGCGGTACGATGATGATTTAAATAATATCCAGTGATTTTGCTCAATGAAATTCGATTCGTTTCATTCCGTTTTTATTTCCCCCATGGTCTGCAAGAGAGCCGAGAGGGATGGTTCGGAGGTGCTTGGGTGATGTCAAAAACGTCCGGCTACTGTGAAAGTAGATCACACTGAAAAGGCAAGGCATGGCTCACACCGGGAGGACGGAAACCAAAGGCTTTCCGTTTGGTTTCTAGTCGAACGCTTCAGAAAAAGCTAAACATATCGCTCGTAGTCGGTCAACCTCTGCTCGAATGGATGAATTTGGTTCTGATTAGATATTTGGTCGTGTGCTTCCTTTTGCTTCCACTATTTCACCGTCACACAGCCCAATAGAAACGATCCGATTGCTCCAAAGGTTGGCTGCTGTTAGTCACAGTTCATTGTTGTTTTTATTTCTTCTTCCGTTTGACCATTTCCATCGCGCCTTCATCTGTCCTCGTTGCGTCCATTGCTAAAGAAACTATAATCAAAGCAAAGATTCAGGACAGCTTCGACGGGTTGTTCGGTTTGCAATGGTTGTACGTGTCCTGCTGCAGCTGCATGGCTTAGCACTTTGTGCAGTATCTTGTACGGAGCGAGTGAAAAAAAAAAAAACACACACAACCATAATCTCTATTACTTCGTGTGTTGGATGTTGGAGAAAGAACACTGAAGAACTGATCCTGTAGTGAGGTGATGTTCAGCTGATGGGAAAGGATTGCAGAATGGTGCGGGTTATTAAACAAGGATTGTGCTTCCCCTGGTGACACTCGGTCGAATGTCCACTTTAGCTTTGCCCTTTTTTACACCCTGCCACCATGGCACGGTGGTGGTGAATGTTGTGTATTCAGTCATGGAAACTAAAGCTCATGCATTTTTAAACAAACGGATCGTGCTTTCCCTCAGCGAGTGGTTCGATTTCTATATTGTTGGGTTCGAATTAAAGGGATGGATTCAAAGACGGTCTAATGTAGCAGCTGCTTGAAAGAAAGTTGTTATTGATTTTTTTATCGAACAGCGTTACTAGATAAGTAATGAGCTTTGATTCGATTTTTCTGCACTATTGTAATATTGATGCAATTTTATTCCTAGTTTTATGCTGAGTGAGCTTTTTTAAAATAAAACACAAACAATCGATGATGCATTTGTCCCCCGTTCAAGCATTTTGGTGCTTTTCTTTAGCATCAAACCAATGCATTATCCCTTTGATCGATTCAGCGCATTCTAACCGATAGAAAATTCGCAATAAAAAGCCACATAATCCCGTTTCACGGGATCTCGATCGAAGATCCCAAACTGTTCGTTTCCACCCAGCTGATCACTTGTTGGTGTCCATAATGGATATTGAATGTTATGTAATAAATAACTGTCACTCCCGGTTACGGTACGGCACTGACCATCGTGCATCGTTTCGCTTCGGAACAGCAGCGTGAGGCGAGCAGTAGTTTTCCGCATTCACACAAGCACCCAACCCAGTGAATGAGGTAGAAACGAACGCCTGTCGAAGTAAATCAAGTGGATGGTGGGATGCTTGGACTGGCCACGTGACAAACAGAATCAATCCGTGGCTAACGAGATCGACGAGCGCAGACGGCAGGACGATTGTTTTTCTTCAGCTCTTGGTTTCAACGTTGCTCGTGGAGCGTTTGTGTTAGCAAGCCTTTAGATTCACTGGAGAAGTGACACTGCAGTTGAGGATGGTGTTGTCTTTTTTTTCACAACTAAACTTTTTTTTTAAAGACAGGTTGGAGAACGGGAATAAGGATCTGCGGATCATGGCTTTCCGGTCGGAAATGTTTTCTGGTGTGGGATTTATTTCAATGTAAACTTATGAGCCAGCGACGCTGCAGTAATTTTTGCACCTCCGTTCAGTAGAGTTATTTATGTTTTCCAGGCATCTGTTAGAGATTACATCGTTTGGCAATAGTTTTCTAGGGAATCGTACTCAGAGATTGTATTTTGTAACATTGTTCTTAATGAGCATTTGTAAACATTGTTTCGCTCATTAGTAATAGGGCCGTTTTGTTATCGAACTTACGTCAAACTGCTAAGCGTAATGCGTGTGGGAAGATTTTTGCTTTTCGTCAAATATTTTTTTTATATATTGTTAATCTTAAATAATTTAAGCAAAAATTTATATGAAAATCGTGCATAACATTACATTCTGATGCACAAATATGTAAGAAAATCTCTTAATTTTTTTTTTTTTTCATATACAGGTAGTCCCGGAGTTACGTGGTCTCCTGGATTATATATTTGACAAATCTTTGAATTTAATTGTATTGATTAAACTTACAAATGTGAAATGAATTGCTTTTTTTTAACACAAAAACTAGTAAGTTATGATGGTCGAAAAAACGAAACACGAGAGACGCGGTACGCAAAAACCGCGTTTTATATAGATATATAGAAATTTTATATAAATGTGCGACAGCCGAAGTAAAAAGATAATTTAAAACAACCATGTAGCTGTTAGTAAGCACATGAAATTACCTAATTTGTCCATTTAAATGGCTGACATGCTCAAAATATCAGGAAATGAAACATGTGTGTGTGATATTGCCCCAGTGAAATGCAGGCATACAAACAATTTTTCAGTGAAATAGATTTACAGGAAACTTTGTTGATATTCTAAACAAATAAAATAAGATTTTAAATATTACCAAAAATTTAATTATTGCCATCTTGCATAGTTTGTAGATACATACAGATACAATTTAAAAGACAGTCTTAGTTTTCTTTGCAAGACGAATGATTATTAAAATGGCTACCCAAGAAGCACATTGTTAAACATTTGTGTTCAATAGATGCCCCGTAAAAAAGGGTCGATTCCAGATCATTTGAAATTTCAAAGGATATCCTATGCTCTATTTGACGTACACCAGGTGTGTACAAGCGTTTAATATTTTTTAAACACCTTTCAAATAGGTATTCTTATTCCTTTTAACGAAAAAAAGCATAGAAAAACCACTTAAGCTTAAGCGTAAATGATGTAAAGAGCAATGTTATCTTCACCAATTATTTCCCCAAATAAAAGCCCCTTCATTCCATGCATTTGCAGTTTTGCGTGAGTTTATTGTGAGTTTATTTTCCGGAGCAAAACACCCACTAAAGTGGCACAAGTCCGGTAGCTCGTCCGTGGTTGATGATTTTATCTGGCTACATTCCAGGGCTGTGGGTCAATCATCGCGTAGCACTGGTGTGGCGTGCAATTCTGGGTCACTGAGTTGATGCATATTTTATGCATGCAGCTGCTACACACACACACACACACACACACACACGCTCTTTACCCTTTGCTTTCCTACCCCCGTAGCTTAGTGGTTGGAAGGGTTTTGCGTGAGCTTGATTAAGTGAATAAATTTGATTAAACACAGTATCCCATCATCCAACGCCTGGTCAGAGGGAAGGTTCAGCGCACATGCAGTGATAAATAAATAAATACACAACGTATTGGTGTGCATTGTGCTTGTAGTTCAAGCGTGAGGAATTTGCCCCGGGAAATCCGGGATTAATCCGTACCCTGTTGCATGCGCTCATGGTCGCAGTTTATGTGTTCGGCATTGGAGTGTTGAACATATCAGGCGACTGGTTCAAAAACTTCATCCACCGCTTGTATTGCTTTGCTTTGAACATAATTGTTTTTTGTTGCTGTTGTTGTCCACTGTTTCCACTTGAGGTTGAGAACGGAGTTTGTGAAATATCGTCCATTTTCCAAGCTTGTTTAATTGAATTTTAAATCACAAACAGTCACCCACCCGGCACGTGATAGTGGTGCTCGAAGATCTAAAGTCTCTATCTCGAACCTCACAAAAACTCACAACGCACCGAATGACACACCGC
The DNA here is from genome assembly GCA_000349165.1 of Anopheles christyi. Lineage (NCBI taxonomy): Eukaryota > Metazoa > Arthropoda > Insecta > Diptera > Culicidae > Anopheles > Anopheles christyi. The sequence goes on from KB697409.1 coordinate 8,616, forward strand.
GCGCCTCATCGGTTCATCATTATTCATTTTGGCCCTTGTAACCCTTCTAAATTAAAGTCAAATAAATCGCTGAAAGCCTTTTTCGATGAAGCAACAATCGTGCGGCTGCGGGTTGGAGGTTGAAGAACTTTTTCGTTTTGATTTTGGACATTATTCTGCCACAAGGCTGAAAGAGGGGAAGGGGGTGGGGGGTTGGAGGGAGAAAGTTATTTCTTCTCCCACTGAAGATGGCAATTCAATCTGACGGGCGCAACCCAACCACTTTGCGCTTCGATCAGCCGCATCAGGGCAGGAAACTTTGCTTCTGACCCCTCCGACATCTTCTGGGCGTCGGGTTCGACCTTTTCGGGGGTCACTGGCAATGATGACACCACCAGCCGGTTTCGACATCCGTTTCTGGCGGAAGGTTTCATGAATTCCATGAATGCTAGCAATCAACAAATATCTCCCGAATCGTCCCCTAGTTGCCCAAGCACACTCCTCCCGTGTCCAAGCGAGCAGATGGTTTCGATCGAACCCTTCCAAGAACTTTGTGCAAAATCGTCCACAAACATTCGATATGGAAAAGTTTGACTGTAATCAAATCTTTTTGCCCGTGCTAGCAGCGATCTCGCAGGCATTTCTGGTCTGTTTGGTCGACATTCACGTTCAAAAAGTTTCAAGTAGCCACCAACCGGGGAGCGGTTGTCAAGCAGCCGCCCGTCATCATCGTCTGTGCGTTGGACTGACTTTCGAACAGAACGCATGTTCGTTTCAATTTGGGATTGATTTCATGATGGTTGATTTTTTTTTTCATGAATAGTCATGACGGGCTAAAATAAAGATCAACAATTTGTGATTCAAGACTATTGTTTTGTGTATTCGAGTTTATTTTTTTTAATTCAGAAACAATGGCCATGTTAGGCCGTATTGCTATATTCGAGTTTATTGTTCGTAAGAAATTTGTGACTTTTGTTTCTGCGAAAATGAAGCTACACTAAACTCACAAAACATTTTTTTTAAATACCTTGAATCGTTCATAACTTCTGTTGAAAATGGGTAATTTCAATTAAATTAACTATTGCATTTTTAATGCTTTGCCCCTTTCCAAAGCCTTATTTTGAAACATTGAACAACATTATTTTTTTGTTTTATTGCCGTTAAATCAACAACTGACCGTTCAAATAAACTATGACATATGGTTTGATTCATTTTTTAAATCTGCAAGTTCCTTTTTAGGTTGAATGTTAAATTTAGTTTTTGAAAAACTGCCCTTTTTTCTGTATAGAAATTGAATGCAAATCAATAGTAAATGTTTTTTTACATAACCAACACTTAAAGCTTTACCTATTATCCAACACAAACATCGCCGTCAAACCAAAGCAACCGCCACAGCTTACAGCCATAACCGTTAGCGTTGGTCAATAATTCAATTGGGAAAACAGAAAATCCCATCACCTGCGCCTGATAGTCTCTCATTATGAGCTACTTATCGTTAATATAACCTCGTTCGGTACATTGTTCTACCACATTGCTTCCAACACAATGACATCCAGATTGCAAATGTTGGAACGTTAAAATATGATC
>KB697410.1:0-10208 GCA_000349165.1 Anopheles christyi
ATAAAAGACTAGCCGGGTGGCCAGGATGAAGGTGAAACATAAAAGCTTCCAAAAAGCAAAACGAATCTTCTCAAACCAAGGCAAAATGGAAACTATTCAGATTTATTGAATAATAGAGGTTTGTTTCTTTTTTGTTGGTTTGATTATTTAATTGATTTGTTTCGTATGTTTTTTTTTGCGGGCATGAGTTTGTGTGCATCTTTTTTGCACCCTTCGCCAGGTGTAGGTGATTTTATCTGACACGTACGCGCAATGAGTCGGAAACGAAGGTCCACCGGAAGGAAGCTCGATCAACTTATTTACATTGTAATGTTGATCGACCGATTTCTCTCCCTCCTGCCTCAAAATCGTTTATGTTTCCTTCGGCTTCAACCAACTGGCCGGTTGCCGAAATAGATACGAATCAATATAATGAGCTTGATCGTATTCAGCTGTGCGAGATGCGAGCTGATCTTGAGATGCACTAGGCACTAGCTTTTGTGCTGGTGGTGGTATAATAATAACGTTTTACAGTTGATAGATTGACCGTAAGGTCACGGCACGACGTCTGTTCAAAACAATTAAACTCTGCTTGAGCGAAGGGAGCTATATACAACTACGAATCACGCACTGAGTTGGAAGCTCTTGTTGCTTGTGGATTATTCAGTTACCACAACCGGTTAGCAAAGAGAAAATGCTTTCCATCGCAAGAAAGCACCCTGGCAAGGTGGAAAAAGGTTTCCCTGAAAATAAGCGTACCTTTAACCTTCTGGATGCAGCGCGATTGAAGAGGCTACATACATACACACTCCATAGTACGATCTAAATCAACAGCATCATTTGCATCAACCCATAACTGCAAAAGGGTACATTGTAATGGGGCAAAACGTGACGGTCGTTCAAGTCGTTGCCACGGCAACGACGGGGTTCGTAGCTTTCGGTTGCACTCAAGTCGTGTGATCGTCACGCGATCTACTGCAAATGACAGACACACGCAAACATAAACAAAATCATTTCGGAACGGGTGTATTGTTGTGTTCCTTAACGTTCGTTTATTAGCCATCAATTTTTATATGTTACTTCCTGCGTTGTGTTGCATTTAGCCCTGTAAAAAATAATGTTCTTAGCAACATTTCCTTTTAACAGCATAACTTATAGGTCCATCCACTGTTCCATGCAATTCTGCATGCAATTCGAAACGGAAACCATTGCCAATTCTGTATGGTTCAATTTAACGGTAGCGAGGCGAATCTCGCGATTGCTCCGCTAGGTAAGAGCAATCGTCACCCCGTCACGCGAAGCGGATTTGCTGGACGAACGATGCGATAATCCACAGCTAATGGCTGACTCGAGAGCATCGATGCACCCCGTTCCCTTTCAGATCCACCTAAAAGCATCCCATATACAGCAGTTATCCAACGTGGTGTGCCCGTATCCCGATGTACCCTCCTGGGCTACCTGGGATTTCGAAAAGAAGCACCAGCGTGGAAAAGCGCTTACAAGTACCGGTAAAGTGCAACCAGCGACTGAGACGGGCATCGTGAGATAAGGTAAGCGAAAGACGAGTGAAATCCAGAGTGACGCTTCCGGGGAGTTTTTTTTTTCTCAGCTACTGGCATTCTCTCCAGTGACACTCGACCCCCGGCGTTTTCTCCGCTCTGTGTGGCTGTGCATCAAGCACATCGCTTTCTCACCAACTTTACGACTCGTGGGCAGCTGATTTGATACGTTTCGTAACGGCAGCCGGTACCACCAGCCGGCAATGTGCATACGGCGTTGTGACATTACCACACGTTTTGGATGCAATTCCACCCCCATCTGGTTTTGCATGGACAATCGCGACGTTGCAAAAATGTGTGTCACACACGCACACACTCCCATGTTGGTGGATATGGAAATTCTCACGCCAAACACATCGATAACCAACGATTTTCCAAACGCACCGCTCTCCGAATGTCTTCACACTAACTGAACGAAGCTGTTAAGATTGGTTAGTGTAGCGCCCGTTGTGGCATGCTAACACACAACCCCCTTCAGATCTCATCCCTCACCCAGTGTTGAGCTGCAAAAAAGGGAAAACATAAAAGATTCTTTGTTCGACGACGCGTCGACGCCGTGTACACCATCCTCATTCACGTACACCGAAAACTGGATCGTATTAAATTGTTCCAAACCGGACCAAACAAGTCGTTTGCTTGGGGCGTGTGAACATTTAATGAGTGCTACCGCCGTGGTACGCATTTTTATCAGCCCGTTGCATCTGCGGGGCGTTTTTTTTTTGGTTTTCTCACCCCACCCAGAAGCCGTTGATGAAATTTCAACCCGTGCAAATGGCCCAGCTCAGAAATGTTGAAATAGCCGCAATAATAGATGTTCGTATTTGTTTTGTTGTGATAGAGAAGCAAATTTAAATCGTCGCTGTTGTGGTGTCTGACATAACCAAACATGCGCTTTTTATGATTGCCACGTGCTTTTTACATTAAATTCATGTAATTTGATCAAACAGATATCATCATTTAGGTAATGTGACGGCAGGAGCCTTACTTGTTAATCATGGAGTTCGTGTTTGAAGTAAGTTAAGATTAAAAACTGTTTGTACTAAAAGCTTTTTTCCACAGCCTTTAAGCAATCTCAACTTTTAAAATATTATTGGGTAAGCTCATTCTTCAAGACACCCCTGGAAACAATGAGTTTAAAAGAGCATTTAATCTTGTGAAAAAGACAATCTTTACTTGTACAGGTACAGTTCTTGCACTCACTCATGAAAGGAATTGTCATTGTCAAGGATGAGAAGTGTGTTTCATATCGCGCAGCAATGTACTACTAGCAGAGTTAGAGCAGAGCAGAGTTTTTCGATTGACATAATACTAGCAGAATTAAAATTCATATCTTTATGACCTCGATTTATGTCATAAAGTGAGCATAATTGATGCAGCAGTAAATGTTTCATCGTGCGCACACACACGCATACCAAATGCGAGAAGTGTCCCGATCGAGTCGATCATTAATCATTCGTATTGCGGGAGCACCGTTGCCGTGGTGACGGGTTGCAAAACGATGCTTTTAAGTAAAAAGAGAATGTACGCTCTCTGCTCATCCACGCATTTATGGTGTTTTTGCGTTATTTTTAATTCAATTAAAGGCAACATACAATCAACAATCAAGATTCACAGCTTTAGACAAGGATATTGCCTAGAGGGGATTGCAGCTTTATCACACACACCCGGACGTTATCATTGATGGTATTTTAAATTAGCAAATCATCCGTTGCTCGTCCTCTTGAAAGGTGCCCGAAAGTACTAGACACGCTTAATTACCTCACCAGCCTTCGGCGGTTCGATAACGGAACCGAATGTAATACGAATCAGATTCACCCCTGGAGACCTTGACCGACATTATCCTGGTCAACGACGACGACTTGATGGTGACAGGGCACCATCATCGCCGTTCAGTTATGTTAAGCCAATTCAAACGCACATTAGTTGTCTCATGAAAGGGATTGGATAAAGTGCAAGGGGAGTGGTAGGGGGGGGTATCCCAAATGGTTCACAAGTGGATCATCGACCCCCTTCCAAATCCCCCCTTCGCCTCCAGTGCTTCATTTGCGAACGATTATGAGAGTAGGTAAACAGACCGATTTGACCACATTTAAGTGACACGGATCATTAGATGTATTGTCCCCCCACCGACAGTCGAAAACTCTAACGCGAGTTCGGTGATTGATGGTAAACCCCGGTAGGCTGATGAGGGCTCTCGCCAGTGAAAAACAGGACAAGAGCGGGGGCCTCCTCATGGGTAGACAAACACAGCCGACATACAACAACAAGACAAAACAGTTCCATCGTCAAGCACGATGATGAGCAGTTGAACTTTCACAACACATGCCCACCTGAACGAAAGGAACGGCATCATAGAGGCATCACAGCCTGGACAATTCGGCAAAGGTGTGATGATGATAGTACGTACACCTGTTGTCGAGCGTAATGTTTGGTGGAGCATTCTTCAACCTACAGCCTCAGTCGTTAAGGTACCATTAGTGAAGTTTTTCCCCTGCGTTCGTTGCATCCTTTTGGCCGTTGGTGGTGTTCCCTTTATCGGTAGATGACCCGTTTTGTAGCAGTTATGCAAGTTGATGATGAGGGGCGAACACCACTCATTCACGTGCCCTGGGACAGATTCCAATAATGTTGAAGCACAACTGCACAATGGATTTGTCGGTTGCGGTATTTCAAAATTCTAGCCACACTCACATGCACATCTTCATTTGCAATCGTAGTTGCAGTTGGTTCGATCGTCAGTGATCAGTCCGGTATGGGCCAAAGCTACTGCAGGAAAGTTCAGTTTGAAGATCGTCTGCGTTCACCATCTTAGACAAAAGCCAGTATATGTCTGTGTCAATTATAGAGAGTAATCATCAACCGAAACCACCGCTCATAATACACGGTGAAGTACAAGTTGGCAGCACCGCAAGACGATGACGATTGCATCTTTATTTATTTTCTTCTCCCCGTCAGCGGAATCGGATTACTCACTGCTCAGTCTTTTGCTTCAACAAATCACTAAATGCATCTGGTTTTTTGTGTTGTGCCATTTCCCTCCGTCGTCGTATCAGCAGCTCGAGCTGAGCGTGCCTGAGAGACGTCACTCATCCTTCTTACCCATTTCTAATTTCTACCCTAACAACGTTTACGCAATAGAGCGGCCCATCGCGTGATTTTGTTGTTGTTTTTGTTCATGTTCAGCCCAGGGCTTCCTCCCCTTTGCAATGGATGCGCCACTAACTCCCAGACCTTCCTCCTTCACTATCATCAACATCATCACAATCGTGATCGTCATGCTCGAAATCTGATGTAGCTATAGGTCTGCTTAAGGTCGTCTTATGTGAGCTTATGTATTTCGCGCAAACGTTTTGGATAAGAAACCAACTTCGAATGAAGTGGAAAGAAGTGTAAGTTTTTTTGTTGTTCAAATTAAATATATAATTTTAATAAGCTAACACTGAAGTGCACCCTTTCCTACGCTTCTTGTTCGCCTCTTCTCTGTCGATTGTAATGGAGAGCTGTTTTCTTTGCTTGGAGAAAAGTGTAATCATTATTGGGGCCATCACTAGGTTAGCGGTAGTAGCAGCGTAGGAACGGTGCAGCACAAACTCCACGCCAACGGAACAAAATCCCCAAAAAGGTCTGCTCGAGGTCGTGAGCTTCGTGAGAGGTTAATCGTTAATCTGCCGAGGGAGTAAGCCAAATTTTCCAGACCCGAACATTCCCAGGAAAATTAATGCCGTTTGGCAACCGTCGCGTTTCGGGGCAAGACTCATGGTAATTGGGCGGTTGTGTTGTTCCTGTTGGTTCCCTATGTTAATTGCTAGTTTATTATCTAACTGCCCTCTGCTCTTGTGGACGAATGCAGATAAAAAGTGGCTCTCCTTTAGATAAATAGTATAAGTGTGAGTTTTCCATTACTTTACTATATAAAATCTGTTGTCATTATTTTACTATACTTAGAACATCTTTTATCTCAAGCGAGTGGAATGTAAAAACCATCCAAAATCAAAATGTCTTGTCGCTTTGCATTTAATTCATATTCCTTATACGAATCTTTCAGTGCCTCATCTTGTCATGCTGATCATCAAATTTTCTTAAGACAAAAGTAACCATGCTTTGAGGATGATGTACGCTTTAAAGTTAACATTTTATGTCTACCACTTTTATACCTTCACCCCGGGGACAGTATCATCACTCTGGTTATCACAAGGCATCTTTTCTCTATATGCAGCAGGTTCGATCTTTATTGGCCCATCGATTCGCAACGGATGGAAAGTGATAGTAAACACCCGACAAACAAGTCACCACCGAGCATGCCATTCCCGATAGTCTTCTCCCGCGATGGACAACCCCCGATCAAATCGCCGTGGCACAGGTGTATCCAATTTAACCTTTACCCTCTCTGTGCGGCTGTGATGGTGAACCCCCCCAAACGACTGTTCGGCAATCGCGAAGACAAGACTGGTCCTTTCCAATCAATTGCAATTTCATCCAACGCGCGCACAGCACGCAACACAAAGAAACAACCCCCCACGACACATCCTAAAATACGCGCGGACGTACGACCACCATATTAGTAACTCGCCCTCTCCCCCAGCGGGTCAGACGAAGGCACTAGACCGACGTCCTCTAAAGATGGGTTTTACGTTGGTGAAAGGTGGAACCTAATGAAACCGAGAAGAATCTCTCTCCATGTGTGTGTTTATGTGATGCAATTGCCGGTAGTATTACTAATGCTGTTCCGGGGGCCCGACATAGGTTTGATCACTGATCCACCGATCCTCCACCGTTTATTCTTCAGATGCTCGAATCGATGTGTATAGCAGACAAATCACCAACCTTTTTTGCATATATACTGGATAGTAAAAGAAAGAGAGACGGTTAAAAGGAAGAACAAGATTATGTTACGAAGGATGATTGCGTCATGGTCTAAAAAGATGGTCTCCCGTTGGGTAGGACAGTGGAGCTTGAAAAATTGAGGCAATTGCCCTTCGATTTGATCGCACTCAGCCCGAGATCTACTAACACGCATTATTTTGAATTTTTGTTTTTTAAATCTGCCTCAAGTGCGTCGAAGGGGTGGGTAAGCAGATTCCAAGGTCTTCCTTTTTTTTGGCAAACGTGTTCAACAAACTTTCCAACAAATTCCACAAGAGCGACGATTGAAAACACATTAATGACACCCGACCAACGGTCAAGAGAAGTCAGTCATTGTACACTTTTGGCAGGAATCGTGTGGCCACGGTTTAGCCGATCTGCGTCCCATTCAAACCGTGAAATACATTTTTTGGCACTTTGCAATTCGTACCGGTTGTTGTCCATCGCCACGCTTTTCTTTGGCTATGTGCAGCGCAAACAACGCCGTGATCGGCGTGTCTTCGATGACGATGATCCACTTTTGGTATAGGTCGTGAAAAAGCGAAAAGGCAACATAAAACAATGGATAACGTGCACCCCGCCCGAAAGGGGCTGTTGGGGATGATGATGGATTGCGCGCATCGAGCGTAAGAGCTGAGTCGTCGGTCGGTATAGGAACGATGAGATGCTGGCATTTTCTCGTACCAACAAAACGCAACACACGGTGATGATAAACCCGTTCCGCAAGCGAGTGAGAGCATCGCGCCAAGCAACGATGAAGTGGAGAATAAATTGGCGCGTTACAATACCTTTTTGTTTTACACATCGTGTACTTTACTTTTTCACGCGTACCGACCCTCAGCCTTTAAATCTGAACTGTGACATTTTTCGCACACAGATACTCAATAAGAATTCCGACACACGACCCTTGCAAACTATTTCATTGCTGAAGGGCTTTTTATAAAGGGCGAGTTAGTTTGGGAGGTCCATAAATGGTGGATACAATTTCCTTCATTTTTTCTGAGGCATTATTTTGCACTGAACCTTTCCCTACAGGTATACAACGCTATTGTAAGACATTCGCGTATGTAAGGCATTTATTTGCTAGTTACGTTATTCCTCTTGGGTAATCAGCTCTCGGTTGACAACCTAGCGGGTGCGTGTGAAATAGGGCAGACTGGACGAACAACGTGTAACACATACAAGTGTACTAGCCACAACAATCGTTCAATTCTTCATTTCGGAATGTCTGAAAAGCAACCACAAATTATCACTACACACACACATGCTTTATCTTCATACGACAAACATTTTTAATAGAAAAAAATCTGCAAAATTTTCACCTGCACGCTCAACAGTACTACCAAACAAAATACCGCCGCCACTTCATACTAGCTGAGATGATTACGCCGCTCACAATTCGCATATCTCTTCTCATCCCGGGAACCTCATATATGAAGTACAACTATGCATATATTTTTACCGATTGATTGTGTAAAAAGTTTCATTTAAAAAAGTTTCCCATTCCATTTTACTTTTGTACCTTTTTTCCTACGTTCTTCATCATCTTTCGCTTTGTTGGTGTGTTATTTCCTCCAACCTGCTATTTACTGAACTTCTGTACTATACACAAACCTTCGACAAAATATATAGCTTACGATTGCCAGTTGCCTTTTGGGTAAAATTGTGGTACGACTTTCGTACTGTTAATAGAAGATCTTGTGTAAATAGTTTTCACTCATACCAGCGCGCCTGTGTAAACCAGAAATGTGTAGATATCTGCCAAATACATTCCTAAGTAATTATTTCTGTTTTAATAACTCTTTTTTTTCTATACACTCGCGACTAACTCTAAACAGGGGGCAACGGTAAAATTGGAAAATATGAAAAGTCAAAAAAGAAACGGTGACGCGAAGGATATTTCTAAATTGGTTCGATATTGAACAAGAAGTATCCTGCACGCGTGCAATGCTTTCTTTCAAACGGATGTTCGACAACGTTCGAAAAACTTTTTCTAACGTCCCACCCACCTCATATCATTACCAACAACTTGATTCTAATTCTAATTCTATAAATCTACTACCCTGTAACACTCGTGGCTACTTGGCCTCTTGTTTTGAAATCCCTTTCCTCTTTTGCACTCACAACTCGAACTCGAAAGGAATCGTTCTAACTGTAACCTACAATGGCAATAACTAGAATTTGTATGATGTTCTTTTCTGGGTTTTCTCGTTTGTTTTACACAAACTTTAATCCACATCATCTTGAAAATTGTGCACAATAACTCTGTTTGAAACGTTTGTCGCGAAAAAGTACCCAAAGACAAAAATAAATCAACACTATACACACACATCGTTTAGGGTGGTGGCTGCTAATGCTTGCTTGAGTTCTTCTCCAAACTATCTGCTATGTCGCTTCAATTTTCTTTGTACATCTCGGCTAGTTCTATCTAGTGACTTATTCATGTTCGTTCGCTTACACTCTAATTGAAAAAAAGTATTCTTCTCCATCGTGTTTTAGTTTTTAGATGTAAAAATATGTATTTCTCTCTCATGAACTTCCTTTTATATTACGTCCATGAACGTAGATACCTAAAATTTCTCTGGTACGGTCCCCTATGGACACTAAATGTACACTCATCTGGCTTAGTAGTAGTAAGGGTTACAACATTCCTCATTTGTAACCATTTTATGCTCGTGATTGTTTACCATTTTGTCAAGAAAAAGAAAGAAAGAATCGTTTCACAATTTGTGTCAAGCAGAGATCAAATTAAAAATTGAAGAAATAGTAATTGATCGAATAAAAAACAAAACAAGAAAAAGAAAAATTATACTGCGCTTACAATGGTGGTTCTTTTCAAATAAACCAACTACTGAACAGCGCATCATCCCGTAAACTAAAATGCAAACCTAAATCCTACAGTTCGTGAACAATTTTAGCTCCGCAACATGCATCTTACGTCGGTCCAGTGTTGGAGAATTTGCCATTGCACCCCATTTGGAGCGTTGCGTCTAGTTGCTGGTCACGACGACATCCTTTTCTATTACAGGTTCTAAGGTGAGGAGAGGAAAAATGAGTACGATGATAACATTAAGATAACAGGTATTCCTTTAATCTTTTACTTACCATTGTTCGCTTTTATTTTCTCCACATCCTCTGTGGTATTGGTATTGTTCGTCGTTACTGAAGATACGTCCTTCGTTTCTGAATCTTTTAAAACTTCCTCACAAATGGCAGGAGTAACCTCGTTGACGGTTGGCTCGGTTTTCTGTTGTGATGCCACCTCCTTCGCCTCCTTCTGGTTCGCTTCAACTGGCGTTTTTGACGACTGTTCCGCTGCTTTTTCAACTCCTTCTCCAGCCGATGGTTTAGTCTCTTCCTTGTTGGGGGTGACAGTACCGGTGAAGCCAGCACTTCCATTGCTTTCTAACTCCACTTTATCTTCTACTTTTTCTAAATTCTTTTCATCAACCTTATCAGTAGCCTTCGCTGTATCTTTCTCTGCAACCTTCTCTACATCTTTCTCGGCAACCTTCACTGCATCTTTCTCTGAAACCTTCACAGCATCTTTCTCTGCAACCTTCACTGTATCTTTCTCTGCAACCTTCACTGCATCTTTCTCTGTAACCTTCTCTGCATGTTTCTCTGCAACCTTCACTGCATCTTTCTCTGCAACCTTCTCTGCATGTTTCTCTGCAACCTTCACTGCATCTTTCTCTGCAACCTTCTCTGTATGCTTCTTTGCATCGTTCTCTCCATCCTTGTCAGCATCAATCTTTGCATCGTTCTCAGCAACCTTCTTCACAGCTTCTTCAGTGATCTCCTTAT
>KB697411.1:0-10205 GCA_000349165.1 Anopheles christyi
TCAGTCACAAATACCAATCGAGCAGTTGCAATCGGTGTTTCAAAATCAACATGATATGCAGCAGGTGCTACACCTTGCACAACAACAGACTGTTCAAAGCGTACAGCAGCAGCAACAGCAACAACAACAACACCAGCAGTTATTGCCGCAGCAGGCTCAGCTGCTACAGCAACAGCAACAACAACAACAACAGTTTCAGTTCAATGATCCAAATCAGAATCTAACTACACCACAAGCAACTACTATCATACGGGGTCAGCAGCAAAATGTTATTGGCAATTCCTTTCCCACCCTTCCATCCCAAACGCCCACCACGGCAGTGATGCTTGGGCAGCAGCCGGCACTACTGCAGCAGCAGGTGATTAATATACAAAATGTTCCATATTCGTCCAATCCTGCAGAAAATAGCCAATTGCAGCAGCAGCAGCAACAACTCTTCCAACAGCAGCAACAGCAACAACAGCTACATCAACACAATCAAAATGTGATCGTTTCTCACACATCCAACACCGTGCAGGGGCAAACTTTACCGGCACTAGAACCACATCAAAGTGTGATCCAACAGTCCGCCTCGTTTGCAGCAGCAGTCCATCCTATTGGAACACCGGCGGTGGTTTCAGCACCTTCCAACAATCAGGCGGTGCCACAGGCGACTATGTTACAACAAAATCACTTAATCCCACAGCAACAGGTACGTAGGCATGATTCACTCATATGACTGTGACGGATGTTCCATTTAAACACTCATATGATATGCTTTCTCTCTTTGCAGCATTCAAATGTGATAAATCAAACGAATAATAATATACACAGTGCCTCAACCCAACAGCACCAATATCCGCAGCAGCAGCAGCAGCAGCAACAGCACCTGCCAAATCACACCATTTTGCCGCAAGGGCAGCAGTTATTGCAATCTCAACAGCAGCAGCTGCATCAGCAATCTCATCTGAACAACGGCAGCACTGGCGGTGTTGTTTCTACTGGAATGAATCATCAACAAGCACTGTACCAGCAGCAAACGTTACCGCATCAACAGCAGCAGCAGCAGCAATACAACACTGCTAGCAATCTTGCCAAACTTCCCGAGACGGCTCCCCGGAACAATGAATATTTGCAGCAGCAGCAAAGCAAAAACCTGGATGCCCGAGGGCGACCATCCCCGGCACAGGGAAGCACAGCACCAGACACGGTGAACACGGCTACTTCTCTGAATATGCAGCATCACCATCAGAGTGGAGCTATGAAAGGGCCACAGCAAGCGCAGACTGCCGCTAGTGCACATCGCTACCCTACTCCGTTGATGGGCCCAAACAAACCGAGACCACCGGGAGCTGGTGGTTGGTGGGGTAGGCAATCAGCCGAATGCTAACCCACCAATACTACGCCCGATCGTTGTCAGCGGCGCGTTGATAAGCAGTCCGTCCGCTGTCACGTTGAATCGTCCACCGGCACAACAGATCCAATCTGCGCAAGCATCGCAATCGAGTGGCAGCAGCAGCGGTACGACCGGTAGTACAAATCGAGTCGCTGCACCACCCAAACCCCAAATCGACCGTAAGCTGCTCCATCGCTTCATACCTATGAGCGAAGTGAGCACATTGAAGCTGCCCAAAGTGTCCGTCAAGATCGAACGCCTGACCGAGCGGCAGGTTAGTTTGCTGCAGGAAGATCTGAAAAAGTTTTTGCACGAAGAGCCTAAGCTAGCCGCCCGTATGGGACTGGAGAAAAAGACGTACGATCAGATATTCAGCAAGATGAAGGAGGAGTCACGGGGGACGTGGGCCTTGAAGCGCAAGGCACAGGAAAGGGCGGATGAAAATCCGGAGGACTATCTTAGCAAACCGAAGGTGCGGCGAGTTGAACGGCCAGTTGCTCCGGTGGTGAAGAAACTCAGCAAGGAAGAGCTGATGGCCACCAACACCTATCAGCGGTTTGTTTCGCTGATGAACAAAATTTTCGACCAGCTGGACGAAACGGAAACGCCCACAATGGAGGAAGGTGACGAGCAGTACGAATGCATACCCACTGGGCTGCTGAACAGCATCAGCGCGGAAGCTGCAAAGCTGAAGGTGCGTAATGCAATCGATGCAATACCGGAGAATAAGCTGACGCTGCTGATAACGTACGCGATGCGATCGATCCATTCGGCGAAGAATCTGAGTGGATCGGAGTTGCAGGACGATTTGGTGGGGGACGAGTGCATCGAGAAGATTCTGAACGCGGTGGAAGCCGCTCTGCTTATTTGCTGTTTGTACACGAGCAAAAACACGAAATTCCTGCAGGAGGACAACATCGACGCAATTATCAAGTTTGTGCAGTTTCAGTTGCGCGAAACAATTTTCCCCTCATACGACCCGGTCTATTCGGTGGAAACGAAAAGGAAGGGTGGTGATAACAAAAAGAAGAAAACGGCCACGTACCAGCAGAAAGGAATTTCGATGCTGTACACGAAAACGGTCGAGTTGTCGAAGCAGCTGGTGACGATGTTCGAGTTGTTTCACTTCGTTGACACGATCGTGATACACGCGTCCTCGCTCGGAGTGGAACCGTTTTTCGTGGACAATATTGAAACGCTACAGTTTGTGTGTCTCGATCTGGTGACGACGATCTTCCAGAATGAAAAGTATCAGCACCACCGGCGTAACATCGTGTCGGACATACTGACCTCGTTCGATCGGTTGCCCCACTCGAAACGCAATTTGCGGCCGTACAAGCTGGTGAACAACGGTGGCAATATACAGATGATGACGGCGCTCGTGCTGCAGCTAATTCAATCGTCCGTCATACTACCAGACACGCTCAGCCCGGAAGGTGGTAACGCGACCGGAGTGAAACATCGAACCAACAATGCCAACAGTGCGGATGCTCCGATGGGTGGTGGCAGCACGAAAAGCACGGACTTGTTCATCTACGGCAAGTACAACACGGCACTCAGCATTGGCGGCAACTTTTTGACGACTTTTCTCGACAAATGCAAAAGCCGCTCGAACGAAACCGATTTCCGTCCACTGTTCGAGAACTTTATCCACGATCTGCTGACGACGGTCAACAAGCCGGAGTGGCCGGCGGCCGAGCTGCTGCTCAGCCTGCTCGGTACGATGCTGGTAAAGAAGATGTCCGACAAGGGCGTGGAACAGTCGATCCGGGTGGTTTCGCTCGAGTATCTCGGCATTGTGGCGGCACGGTTGCGCAAGGATACGGTCGAATCACGCTGCAAGGTGAAAACGATGGACACGCTGATCAAGTACATCAAGATTGAGCAGGAAAAGGAGGGCGACGAGCCACTGCACAACAGCAAATTTCAGCTGGACGAAGAGGAAGAGCGGACCGAATTTCTGCAGAAGATTTTGCTCGACTTTCTCGCAGTGAATGCACACGAGGGCAATGTGGTGTGGAACCATGCGCGCCATTTTTACATCACACAATGGTACCGGGATATGATGCAGCGTACGAAAAAGGTGGCCGAGGGGGAAAAAGGGTACGCGTCGCGAAAAAAGGCCGGAGGAGGAAAGAAGCGGAAAAAGTATCAAAGCGACTCGGACGGATCGGATGGTGGGGACGATTCGGACGGTGGCGAGGACGGCAATATGCGCGACGGTCAGGTGGATCAGGAACTGAACAGTGAAATCTTCCGAATGCTGGACACTCGGAAGCAGTACTACCTGAGTCAGATAGGACCGTATGCGCGGAACGCTAGCAGTGGACGATCGGGAAGTGGTACGGCGGGTGTAAATTACGAGATTAAAACGTACATCGATTACAGTAACGCGAATCTGATCGCGCAATATCTGGCGAGCAAACGGTCCTTCTCGCAAAGCTATGACAAGTATCTGCAGAAGATCATTCTCGTCGTGCGGGAACCGGTCGTGGCGATACGGACACGGGCGATGAAGTGTCTCGCCAACATCGTGGAGGTGGACCAGCTCGTTCTCGCCCGCAAGGATATGCAGATGGGCGTGCAGCAGAAGCTGCTCGATACGGCCATTTCGGTGCGTGAAGCGGCGGTTGATTTGGTCGGAAAGTACATCCTTTCCGATCCGGAACTTATTGATCAGTATTACGAAATGATATCGCAGCGAATACTGGTAAGTGTGAGGGCAGAGGCAAATCGAAACATAAAAATCAAAGGTATATCGTTCGGGAATGTATAACCGTTTTCCGTACCTTTTCTGCAGGATACGGGCGTTTCGGTGCGAAAACGGGTTATCAAAATCCTTCGAGACATTTGCATAGAGTATCCGGCGCACGAGAAGATACCGGACATCTGCGTCAAAATGATACGAAGAGTAAACGACGAGGAAGGAATCCAGAAGTTAGTCATGGACGTGTTTATGACGATGTGGTTTACGCCGTGCAATGATAATGATAAGGTACGTAAAAGGAATGGCTAAAATGCGCCTTCAAGTTGCTAATTTACACTTTATTCTTTTTAGGCTGCAATGGATAGAAAGATTACTCAAATTATAGACGTCGTCTGTTCGTCGCACGAAACGGGGACGCAAGGTTTCGATGCATTATTGAAAACGGTATGCTTTCGATTGAAGGATTTTTTGTTTTGTTTATTCTTCCTTTTATTCATTTGGTATTTGTTTCCCCAAATCAGATATTTGAGCCGAAGGAGAGCAAAGATGATAATAAGAAGCTGAAGAAAGAGATTCCCAAAACGTTAATCAAAGCCTGCCAGCAGATTGTGGACGGTTTAGTAGAGGCTACGATGCGTTTGGAAGGTGCGGAAAATACGCGGCTAGTAGGATGCATCACGGCGTTGCATCTATTTGCCAAGATTCAGCCCCAGCTGCTAGTTAATCACGCAATGTCGCTGGAGCCGTATCTGAACATGCGCTGCCAGAATCAGATTATCTCGAAATTCATTAGCTCGATAGCGGAAATTCTTGAGCAGGTAAGTGAGAGAATGTGAAGCGTTGACTTTGTTGACATGCGAAATCCCATGTATGTAATGCGTACGCACGCAACCACTTTTGCAGGTCGTTCCACTGATGGACCATCCTAGTGAAGTGTTCTTAGCGGATTTGGAATCCCATCTGATGATGCTGATCGTCACGCAAAGCCGAACCATCGTGCTGAGTTGCGTTTCCTGTCTGTCCACGGTTGTGAACAAAATCACCAAGAACTACAAACTCATTCGGGATTGTTTTTCAAAGTAAGTGAAGTGGTGGTACAAATGGCTGGTTGGCTTTACAAGTGAAATGTTTTCTTCTTCTTTCATTTTTTAGATTGTACTACAAGGGTCTCGTATGCATTAAGGACAAGCTCGTGTCCGACCCTTCGATACCCATCGAACAGTACTTTCGTCCGCAGTTTCGACGTAGCATATTTACGGTTGGGTTGATTATGCGATACTTTGATTTCCAGCTGCCAGAAGTGTACGGTGTTCCGAAAGCCGGTGAAGATTCCTCCAATCAAGGTGAGTCGACCGTTGACATCCTGCAATAATCTGTACAGCATCCCCTATAAATTGTCGTGTTATGTCATTACAGGTTCAACCCTTCCAGCGAACATTTGCGAAGAAGTGTTTGCAACGTTAGCATTCTTCCTGTCCTGCGATCATAGCGAAATTTGCAAGGAAGCGCTTACTTCGATGGGCAACTTTTGCGTGAAAAACTACGAATATCTGATGAAGGTCGAGCTGCGAGACTACTATAATTATCTCCTCACGCAGGAAAAGGTACTGACGGACATGAAAATAACGGTGTTGAAAAACATTCTCATGTATCTGACGGAGGAGGAAAATCAGATGGTGCGGAAGGACAAAGAATGTAAGTGGGAACAAAACGGAACCAATAACAGTGTGATATCGTAATAATAATCCATTGCTTGCAATCGCTTTGAACAGGGTCGAAACAATCGAAAACAGAAGATCTGAAGGAAATGGGCGACGTGTCGTCTGGCATGGCGAGTCGTGTGATACAGATTTACCTGAAGGAGATACTGCGCAGCTTTCTGCACCGGGACTATGGTGTGCGGAGTTGGGCGATGCGGGTCATCGAGGTAGTCCTGCGACAAGGTTTGGTCCATCCAGTACAAATAGTTCCTTATCTTATATGCTTAAGTACAGACCCGGAAAAAGAGGTATGGTTTTATTTGTTTAACCCTTTTTTAACATCCAATCACAATAATAAGACGACTCTTCATTCTTCTGTTTTGCAGGTGGCACACAGTGCAGATAGGCATTTGCAGGAGATCGACAAGCAGTATCCAGGCTTTGTAAATATGAAATCTAACGCCGGCATGCAGCTGTCGTACGAACTGCAGGAACTGTTGCAACGACGAGACGAGAGCAGCCTTGTACGGGGCTACCGGATAAAGGATCCACAGGAACCTCCGTCCGCGATGAACGGGTTCCTCTACACACTGCTTCGCGGTACCAAACCGCAGCGCCGTGCCCTCATTCACTCGATCACGAAGCAGTTCGACGATGGTAAGATCAGTCTGCGGCAAATGCTGTACCTGGCGGACAATCTGGCCTACTTCCCGTACGTGGTGCAGGATGAACCACTGTTCATCATCCATCACATCGATGTGCTCATCTCGGTGACCGGCACTAACCTGCTGGCGACGTTCCGCGAAGGACTGAAACCTCTGCCTGGCACTGAAGAGAATGCCGATCCGGCTGGTAAGTGTAGCCTTTTTTTTTTGTGGAGTCCATTTTAAAGATGTGATTGGGATTCATTCGAAAAATTGTATTACGCTCAATTTCCCAGCACAAAATCCCCTCGAAGATGATGATGATGACGATCAGGATGCAATCTTAAGTCGGTTGCCGGATGATACTTCCGATTTGGAAAACTGCATCCGATCGGCTCAGGGTTGCATGCTTCTCTTAATACTCAAGCAACATCTTAAAGATATTTACGGCATCACTGATAGGTAAGCTCGGTGGTAATCCAGGCCTTCCGATTGGCTTGCAAATAAATTCTGCATCATTTTTTTTTAGCAAAATATCACGGTACTCACCGTCAGAATCGGGCAAGATCTACGACAAAGCAATGCAACGAAGATCCAACTCCCTGTTTGATCCGAAGGCAACGATAACGCTGCTGAAGGAAAACCGGCCTACCACTGGAGCTCAGAGCGAAAAGGAACGAAACGAGCTGGTGCAACGATACTTAGACGTAAGTTTTGTCGGTTTGCGTTAAGATACCGTGTGGTTTTAATGCCCTCTTTTGGTTTCTAAATAGTTCAAACAGCTAATGTTGAAGCTTGATCCGGACGATCCGGACCTGCTGGATGAGGATGAAAAACCTAACTCGGTCGCCGGTACGCCGGTGAAGCAACAAAACCCTGCCGCATCAGCATCCGGCCATCATCCGATGGCGACCACGCAGCATAATCACACCACAGACGGAACAAGCAATAATGTTCACGTGAACAACGTGAACAGCACCGGCGTGATGTCGGTTTCGCAACAGAATGTGAGTGTTTAAGTGGAGATTGGTGTGGTTGACCAGTGGTCGTGTGGGCGGGTAAATGTCTCTAACACAACGTGCCATTTTGCCAAAAAAATATCAACCTTGTAGGATTACAGCAATCGGTCGTCGTACCACGGTGTCGTCAGTAATGTAGCAAAAACACCGAAATCATCAACGAATCGGCAGGCACCGGCTTCAACACGCAAACCGGCTGTTAGTTCGCGAAGCGCCAAGAAGAAGAAGCGGAAACTATCCAGCACCGAGGAGGAGGAAAGCGACGCCAGTGATGGTGATTACGATTAAGGGCGCTTATTCACCCGGGAAAAAAGGATCAACCCTACATCAACCTTCCTACCAACCAAACCAGCTACTAATATACGGGATGCTCCATTTCGTCCACCCCTGTCTGTTACCACTCGGTCGGATTTTACGCAATCCATAGAAGTACCTCACGTACTGCATCCACTTGAGAGGGAGAAAGATTCACTCAAGCACAATTCAGTTGATGATACAATTGATTACTTCTTGTTTATACTAGACCATAATGGCGTGCTTTATAATAGGGTTTGGCTTTCTCCGATTTATCCTTCCACAGCCCTTTTACTTCATACACTTAGATGCTTAAATGTTTGCTCCCTTTCATCACTCTTTCCATTATTACCTTCTTTTGTGTCTTTCTTCTATTATTTATTAGATTCATTAAATCACTTTACATAATACTGGCGCATTCCTGTTCCTTAAGAAAACGCTCTACGTCCAGACAAATGCCTCATCCAGTACACAGTGAACGGATAACTGATTGCATTTTGCTCCACATTTTGTATTGTGTCAGTAGTCTAATTTGTCCTATTTTTGTTTCTGTACCTTAAGTTGTCGCCAGTTCCGTAAAGAGATGTAATGCAACAGCAGCAATGAAAAGAAATGGTTGTTCAAACAAAAACAGAAAAAAAGATCGTGGGGTGGAAGATAAAAATTAAATACAACTTAACGACAAAATACAAGCAAAACAAACGAAATGAAAGCGTAACAGGAAAAATAAAACAAATCCCTTATTTAGTTTATCGTCAAAAATAACACGTGGGAACCTTCTAGCTGTGAACCATTTGAACAAACAAACAAACAAAAAAACAAACAAAAAATAACAGTAGTATCTAGAGAAGAATAAAACTCGAACAGAGCAAATAGAAAGACGAAATTATTACCCATAGGATTCCTACCCTTTCCTAAACACACGCAACCTTACACAAACAAAAAGAGAAACGCCTTTCCGTTGCAAATGGGGAAAGGGCAATTATGAAGAGAAGAGATAATTTTTTAAAAGTTTATCGAAATATTTATGAGCTGTTTGGAAGATTTGCTAGAAAACGAAACGAAACCCCTTTGGCGAAATCGTTAGATGTGTGCGTTTGTGTGTTTGAGAGGGATATTTGGAACGCCTTGAAGAAGTGTGGTTGGTACGTGTTTCCGGCACATTTTCAGAAAGTGTTGAACATAGAAGAGATATTAATT
Organism: Anopheles christyi; assembly: GCA_000349165.1. NCBI lineage: Eukaryota > Metazoa > Arthropoda > Insecta > Diptera > Culicidae > Anopheles > Anopheles christyi. The sequence goes on from KB697411.1 coordinate 8,940, forward strand.
TATATTAACGAAAAGAAGGTAAACAAAACGAATGTGAGCAGCGAATGTGCGTGAACAATTTAAAATAATCGTAAAGGAAAGACTTTTCGGGGCGCTAACTGGGGTTGCACTTAAAGGGTTAAAATTACGCTAAAAGGGACCGGGACACACGTAAGCGATGCCGTGCGATGCTGGAGAGAAAGAGAGAGGGACAGATGTTGTGTGCAGGTTAATGCAAACGATGTTTTGTAACATATATTTAAAACCCAGATCGTATTCGCGTCTATAACAGAATGAAACCTTTTAGTTTCCTACGAGTAATGGTAGCATTAAAGAGAAAAAAGCTCTAACACAACCACACTGACGGATACACAAAAGTAACAGGCACACAGCGAAAGAGACGCAAAACTTAATCGCCTCCCTTTTCGGGTATAGTACATTCTACACCCAAGCGATAAATGTAAAAAACAAATCACATGTTAAAAACCAGCGAAATATGCTTTCCGTGCGATGTGAACTGCTGAACGGAAAAGACCGCACCCAAGCAAAAAAGGAAAGTAAAGCAATCGCGTGATGTCCATAGCTGTAGTTACAACATAGCATCTGTAAATAGTAAATTCTTAGGATTTGTTTGGTCTTCTATCTTCTGCTAGAGATGGCGTTAAGAGTAAATAATAGTGTGTATCGGAACGGACTGAAGTAATAAATGCAAATGTGTTTCGCAGGCACAAGCGTGTGAGGTGAGTGAGTGAGTGAGTGATTGAAAGTAGGAGGAGAGTGTTCAGTTGCAGCAGCTAAAGAAGGAAGATGAAAGACACACGGCACGGCATCTTCCGAAACATTCGCATTCGTGTACGTGTAATAATTTTAAAGCAAATATTTAATGCAACACACGCAAGAATGGTGGTAGAATTAATTATACCTTGTATCTAAAACCGTAGAAAGCGCACGCAAAGGGGAGGCACATTCATTTCGATGTATGTAGGTGAAATGAAAAGTAACACACAAGCTACATACAACCAAGGAGAGAGAAGATTTGAGGAGAGTATTACCTGCCTAAAAAAAGGGTGGAAATAGTAGACATGCAAATTCGGAAGGAACAGTTTTACAGCGTATGTGTGTGCGCGCGCGCGTGTGTGTGTGTGTGTGTGTTCGTGCGTGTTTGCGTTTGGTACGAAGTGTGTGCATTTACTGATTAAGTAGGAAGAGAAGTTCACCCAGAGAGGGTGGCAAATTTCGGAAACAAAACAAAACACGTGCACTCTCCCGCTTGCGTGTGGTTGGTTC
>KB697413.1:0-10236 GCA_000349165.1 Anopheles christyi
GTGTATCGAAAACACACCGAGAACGTGCTGAAAGGAGGAAAGAAAACAACGACCACTTTTGGCTAGCATTTTCCGCCTCTGGCGTTGAAGTGGCAAATCGGAACAAATTGATAACACGTTATAGGGTTGAAGTTACTTAGATATTTTGTGTGTGTGTGTGTGTGTGTGTGAGAGAGAGAGGGTAAGGGAGAGAGAGAGAAAATGGCAGGTTTCTTCTGGAGCTGATGATTGGTTTCAAGAGTGTCATAATCCAGAGCGTCGTTTTTTTTGTCGTTAGGCGTCAAGTGGTTCAAGTGGTCTTCAAGAAGTGATTTGAGGCTTAAAATGCTGTTAGATGTTGTCCAAAGTGTTCAACCATAACTGGTAGATTTAGTTAGGATAATCCTATCGTATGATGTGTATATTTATGTATTTGGTTTTGTCTAAATTCTTGGTTTGGAATGTTGTCATAAATTTGAGTGTATAATGCATCGCTGTGAGGAAATACAACGCTTATCACAGAATCATAATCATACAAAGTTTTATCTATTTTTTTCTGTTGCATATGAACTATCATAGATTAGGCTTGTGCCAATTACCCATAAACACATATGCTAGTGCATCTATTCCAATCTCTTTAATTGCATCAAGAATATTGTAAAATTACACGTAGTGACCTCTTTTAGCCTTTTTACGCCGCAATGCTTCATCATAAATCCTCCAAAACTGCGTCTCATCGACTTAAATCTACACTTATTTTAGTCTGCCCGCGCATTGCAAACCTGCCTTCCCAGAACGAATGACCATTTGTGCACAAAGGTTCTTCTTTTTCCCAGGATGAAGGAGGAAAGTTTGGATGATGAAGGGTTGTGTTAAAGTTTGTGAAAAAAGTCACCTTTTAAGCCATGCTTTGGGAATATTGCCATTAGCACATTTATAAACTCTTCTCCCCTTCTCGCCAGGAAAAGAAGCGCATCGAGCAGCAAAATTACTTAAGCTAGTTAAGCTGCCTGTGCACTAAACCGTGCAACGTAGCTGCAACACCACTAACGAATTCACGGTTGCATCGTTGTACCATCACCAGCACCACCACCAGCAGAGCAACTCTTGGAATTGTTTTTCGCGGCACAGAATCCCACGGACGGTGCGCATGACGCACCTGATTTGGAGCATTCGCAATAAATTTCTCGCTGAATTATAAGCGAATCATAAGTTTGTCCTCGGGCGATGCGCGCTCGGTGATGACGGTAGGAAAGGAAGAGGGAGTGGGCGAGCGGAGGCGGAGGAGGGAATTATGCACTTCTGTAGGAGAGACGATCGTGAGGAGGGCCAGTCTGGCGAACGCATGGCGATGCGCACATGCAATGCGTGCAGACGAATGTTCTTTTTTAATATTCTTATTTTCCTCCAATCCCACCTCCAAACACCCCATAAAACAATCCCCTTTGCAAACTGGCCACTTGGCTTTAGCGGAGTGCCGCCAGCAGACATTGAAAGCAATATATAAGCGGTGGTTGTGTGTTTTCGGGCCGCGCGCTTCGTTGTGCAAATCTTAACGATTTCATTATTTTTGTGCTTCTTTTCGGTTTTGCGTAACATCGGATCGGACCAAAAGAAAAAAAAAAGTTTTCTTCTTCCCATCATCGGGTACCGCCACCCACTTGTGTGGTTTTGTAATTCGAGAATTTTTCATTCAGAAAACGTACGACGCCCGGTCGAATGCCTTGATGCGCTGACTCAGTCAGCGGGGGACACACTGGTGCACAATCAACACCACACACACTGCCGTACGTTGGCAGGAGGGGGAGAGGCGAGGGCGATTGGTTGCACCATTTAGGCAAATGGCGAGAGGCGAAAGGGAAGTTGTTAGTGACTTTTTCGGGGTGGTTAGGTGGAGGTGAAAAACAAAACTGTAAAGAAGAATTGTGTCAATTCCATGGACGCTTATTCACTGTTTATTGGTTGGTTAAAGATATGTTTTTTATGTATTTTGTAATTATTCTCTTTTATAGGATGTGTTTATAAATGTTAATTTGACTTCATTAAGTACTTATTTAATATACTCAATTCAATATGTTTGTTCGCCTTATTGTAGAATTTAATTAAAAGCTCATTGTTTAAAACGTGTAAAGTTTGCTTCTCATTTAATTTTCATAATTTTATTTCATCGTCTTTGTATGCAATTCCCATCCTTAAGTTTGTTCTCAGTTACGATGCGTTTTTCCATTGAAACTTCCTTTTTCTCAGTCATTCATTTTGTTTTACAATTCTGAACTCGCAACAACAGGCAGCTTAATGACAAATTTATTTTGACGAAATATTTACGATCTCACCGTTTTCGGTGGCACTCTGTTTGCAACAGAGCAATCGGCTGAATTTCCCTACCTGTAGATGTGCTTGTTTGTGTGCGTTTTTTATACCCAAAAAGCATTGCTTCACCGGTGAACCACCACACGACAGCACTGCTAGGTTGTCTGTATATATTTTTGCTTCTCTTTTCCTCGCTTCCCTCTTTGGTATCTGTTTTGTTTGCTTTTGTTTTGACTGTGTCCCGTGTCTTAATCGCTTCATTTTCCGATCCGGTCGGGTGCTTTTTTTGCTCATGGTTTTTCCTTTAGTAATGGTGGCCCTGCTTCTGTTGCTGCCGTTCTTAATGGTGGCCCTGCTTCTGTTGCTGCCGTTCTTAATGATCGTTTACCTTTTGGGCATTTGAGTTTTGCGAATCACCTCCTTCCGCTCTCAAGACGGAACGAATGAAGCAACCGAAAGAATGGCGTACAACCGTGATATGTTTACATTTTCCCGCCGGACTTCTGACTCACTGTCATGTCTAGTGCGGTTTTAAGTACGAAAAATAGATCGCACCCGTTACGATGTAGCCGCGACGGTCAAAATATTGTACAAGCGCGTGAGCTCATCTTTCTTTTGGCTCGAGAACAGCCAGCGAGGAAATGAGTGGGGGGAGTAGAGTGCAGTAGGGTAATTTTCGCGGTGCTACTAGGGCACTCGGAAGGGCAGGTAGGGTGCTGGAGGACGAGCTATTTCTAGTTCACCCGGTGAGGATCACATTACGCAGCGTACTTGCCAGCCATGTCTGGCCTGGTCTGGGTTAACTTTGCGGTTTACTTTCCTTAAGATCGATCACAAATGAGATCTCGTTCGCATTGTTTTAGCACGATAGTTGGGATTTGGCGAATAATTATGTTTTGAGTAGCGAGATCACATTTTACTCACAATATTACGAATATTAATAGAGTATTATATAGAACGATAGTAAGGTATTGTGTGTGTGAAGGATAACAGGCAACGAAGTGACTTACAACTGCATGCAAAATAGCATAAAATATATTAAAAGGATTGCTTTACATAAAATTTACTACAAAATATTTCGAAAAATGCCCTTTTTCATAGTTTTCCCGACGCACGTTTTTCAGTCTCTCCCTTCGTTTCCCTTCGTTTTGTAAACCAACAGCAGGAAAAGCTTGCCAAAATTAATTGCTTTTCTAAGCAATGCGTGTTGTAAACTTTGGCCAGCAAAAATAAAAGAGCGCCAATGTTTGCCCCAAAAGGCGCCAACGGCACGCTGATAATGGACAGGAATTGCTAACACTATTGCTTTTCACCCCCTCCTTTTCCTCCTTCTCCCACACCGCACAGCACAACGCATAAACCGCAAACGAGATCGTTTTGATGTTGCTCTAATGGGAGTGGTTCGTTTTGCTTCCGCCCCTCACTGCTTCTCCCTTCATCTGGATGATAGAGGTTTGTTTTGTTTTCCTCTTCTTTTTTTTTTTGTTTGCTCCCGGGAATTTGCTCCCGGGAGACGCCAGATTCCGGTTTGGCACCGATGGCGCCACTAACGCGAACTGTGGAATGACCCGTATGCCGCTTACTGAAAGACAGCATTTGTTTACCTTTTGCAGCGTGCGCGATCGACACTCCCGTCCGAAGGGAAAACTGTGCGTTCGCGTGCCTGCAAAAAAGAATAGAAAAGAAAACAAGAGTGTCGATTGCTTCAAGCCACCTTTTCGCAGCTCGAACCGTATCCGTGTCCCGACACTTTTCTCGGCTAGTGAATAATATCTGACGAAAGGCGGGAGTAACAGTATCATGAATGTATGTGAATGTTCACCCTTTCTAATGGAGTTGAAACTATAGCCACACGCCTTGCACGATCGTCCCTCAATCGACGATGTGCGAAAACACTACTTTGTGAGTGAGGAAAACAGGCGGGGGAAAATTCGCACAAAATCTTGTAAAATAATGGCACGCCGGTCAAAGAGAAAACTAATCGCAAAAAGAGAAAAGATAAATAAATAGGCATCTCCTTCATTCTGCCTCCTTTCTCCGTGCCATGCTTTATTTATTACGTGTGTGGAGAGATTTAGCAAGCAGGTTTAGCTGAAAACGGTGGATAATGGTGCTTCGATGTATTGGTATTGGTTGAGTACAATTTGCAACCTGCTCGCTTGATGGTTGCAAATGGTGGGAGAAGTTTGTTTTGAGCCGTTAACCATGTGATGAGTGCATTTGTTTTGCTATCAACTTGTTCGAGGAAACCGTTCTAAATTCTTGATAACTCGATCTCTTTCTGTAAAGGAAATAATTCTTTGGTTTTAAGATTCGCAAAGGAAACATTGTATCCGCAACAGTTGAAACGTGCTAAATGTCTACCAGGTGATCTCCCATCAGGGGGAATGATATCCATTCCCAAGTCATGGAGGCGCTAGGTGTTTGACTGTATGTTAGTGAGTTTTGTTTTAAAGCAATACTAAGTAAATAAGAATTTTGTTCACTATTTTAAACTATGATCTCGTCTGTTTCAGAGTATTAATCTCTAGCCAGCAATTATGTAAACATCAAGTAATGTCTTTGCACCTGATGCATCTGGACAGTGTCGGTGCAATGTTGGTGGGCTTTAATCTAAACAGCTCTATTCTATTCTACTAACATGAGCAATAGCATTTGAATTTTCTACCCCCGTAGCTCGTCCTACGTGTCTCGGTAGTGCTCCGGTCAATGATGATTCATCGACTCTTAATCACGGCTAATTACGGGCGCTTCGTGTGACTAAGACGACGATGTTCCAAAAATATAGGCACCCGGCCGTAACATGCTTCAACAAGTACCAGTACCAACGTCCAGTACCGCCAGTGGTACATGAGCGCAGGAATGCCGTGATTCATAAGCTATTTGCATGGATTTGAGGCAATTGCTGCAATGCATTACTCAATGCGCTTGTCCTTTGTTTCCGCACCATCTAACGAGGGCTACTTTTAATATCAACTCTTAGTCTACTATACGCTGCTCCGCTGCTAAAACTCGAACGTACAAAGTTCATATTGAAAATGCAAATAACCTGCCGGTACCTTCAAGCCGATATCCAAGATTCTCCGAAATCGACGCTACTGTGCGCTGCGGACGGTAGCAAATGGACGCAGCCAGCAATTGCCAAATTCGGATGGAACGAACGGGCTCTGCTTCGAGAGATTTAAACGGTGTCTCACCTCTCGAAAAGGTAGTTAAAGCGTAAACGCACGGACGCGCTTGTCACTTGGCGGCGGCTGCGGCAGCGCACGTTTATGCGCTCATGCGCTTACACCAGTATGCAAAACGGGCAAAGATCAAAGCCGGAGACCCCGGCCCAGCAGCAACCTCGGACCCTCGGACGGGCAGCAGACACCAAATTTAGATCTTGATGCTCCGCAACGCATGCCGTACGCACCGCGACCACGACAAAGTTTGACGGTCCAGTCTACGCAGCGGCAGCAAAAGGCATTACTCGATTGCGTGGCATCGCACACCGTTTGCAGGCGCCGAGCAGCACTGCGGGCTAGAGTGGAACTTACAGTGGCGTAATCAATGGACAAGAAGTATAGGGAGAGGGGCTCTGAATTCGTCCGATGGCTTGATAAGTGCATAATGGCTTCACATTCTAAGAACACAAAAAACAAACGTTTTAATGTATAATAATTAGTAATGTATAATAATAATTTGAATTTTCAACTAAATCTGGATATTACTGGTTTTATTTTAAACTGGTGTTTCTCAGAGACTTTTCAATTCAATTGCACTACAAACGCTCGATGTAACGATATGTCGCACAACCAATTCCAAAACAGCCTTTTCCCTTCCGCCCAGTCCACGGGAGCGGTGGGTGAGTAATATAAAAAAACACGGCAATATTTCTACTGAAAATGAAAATCAAACCCTACCGATTGTTCTGTATTTGGCTAAAGCTCCGACACGCTGTAGCCGCCAACGCGTTCACCAGCGTGTGTGACGGTTTGTTTCGGAAGCGAGCAAAATTAAACGCGTGCACAGGATCTGGTCGCGTGAAAACAGGTCGAAGTTAGTCTTGTTGCGAACTCGGGTAGCGCGGATCCCGTTCGCCACACTACCACCGTTGAGTGCCGTTAAGAGAGTGGTAAACCACAACAACAAAGGGGGAGGGAGGAGAACGTTTGCGGAAGCACCTAAACTATGCTATGCGCCACAGCATCAAAACATCATCCACATGTAGCCTATGTTACACCCTCCACCTCGTCCCTTCCTTTAAATCGCCCTTGCTGCGGAAACATTGGCGAGCGAACAAAATCTCCCGAGTTCGCGCGAAACAAACCCGTGTGTCGGCGCGTTTACCAATTTTGGCGCATGCTACAAAAGGATAAATATTTGTATTCCTCTTCCAATGTGTGCATGTGCGTACAATAACGCCAATTGCAGTCGATGCACCCGTACGTACGCAATACGTACGCCACGTGGTTGCCCTGCATGCGTAGTAACAATCCAACGTGCAAAACATCATCACGAATGGGAAAAAGAAGCCGTAAGGAAAGAAATAGAGAAGACAGCAAATAAATAGACGCACAGGGAAAACGTGCGCGAGAACGAGGAACATTTTCGACATCTTATGATACAATGTAGCAGTAGTTGCAAAAAAAATATTTATAGCTGTACGCAGCCGCTGCACGAGAAACATATCAACACCGGCCAGCATAATGTGTGCTCCACAGCAGCGAACGAGTGCGTTTGGTCCGCAAATGGCTTGGTCCGCAATGTGTGTGTGTCGGTGGATGAAGCCGGGCAAACTTACTGTTTCCATATGGAAAGGTTCAGTTTTACGCTCCCACGATTTAGCGCTGATAATTTTGTGCAAGGTTTGTAGTGATCTTCATTATTTTTCGAATATGAATCGAAAATCGTACATTTGAAGCAAATGGCATAAACATTAGCTTTAATGAGGTTAAGTGGCAAACAGATGAATGTACCGAATAACTCTTCTGTGTATTATAACTATCATATTTGCTATTAGAGGACTTGGTAAAGAAATTTGCCTCATTTGGAATGTGTTGGAAAAACACATTCTTCAATCCAATTCCAAACCAAATGTAAACAAATTAATTTGAAACAATATTGGAACAATAGCAGAAACGTGTGCTTCTTCTACAGTCTATCATCATTCTAGCAATGCGTCCATGGAGGAATGTGTTGTTCATTACGGAAAATTTTCGAAAGCATGTGCATGTACAAAAAGCGTCGTCTGAACAACTTGCTGGGTCGTCTACGAATTTTCCTCAAAGCTCCAACTGTCTACCAACGATCCTGGAACGATTCGCAAACTCCATCGCGGCAGGGTCCGGCATCGCAGGTCCGGTGGAACCCTCTATCTTGCGGAACCATGAGAATTATCGACAATAGCCTTGGATCTTGACCATGGGAATGCCTTCCCGGTTCCTACCTTTACCTCCGTCCTCCTCCCCCCTCCTCTCACCTCACAACCCCACCCCATGCCTCGCCTCTTTACCAACCATTCCCATCAACCCGTCCCAACCGATATACGGCCACCCGCGACCTAATGCGGTCATCTGGATCGAGCGATTGAGCAAACAGGTTTCCCGTTCGCACGCCCCGAAGGTGGGACCCTTTTCGGGCAGAGGCTCTCCAGCACCAGTGCAACCTCCCATCCTGCCCATCAAAGGGGGCCAGAAGTGTGAGAACAGAAGCTCCGTGGCATGCAGACGAAGGTCAAATATGGAATACGGAAACCTATGGTGAGCGGTGAGCGAGAAGTGAGGCACAGGAACGGAAAGGTGAGTACAAGACGGCACCAAACTTCCCAAAAGGCTGCTCTTGCTGCTGCTGCTGCTGCTGCAACTCGCCTTCGCAAACACTAACGCACAGTTAACGCTGCAGACCGATGATGCGCGCAGGTTCGCAGCGTGTTGGCGGCGACAAGGCTCCGATGCTTTCGGGCGGCATCGCGGGTTTTTGATGTGATAATTTATTCATTCCGTACGTATGGTCATGGTGTCCAAAAATTTGGCCTGAATGCGTTCGCTTTTCTCCTCCACCACCTCCTCCTCCTCCTCTTGCTAGTGTGATTGTGTGACTGGGAAATGAGATGGTGAGGAGGAGATGGAAGAATTGACTGCAAGCGCTCTCTCCTGCAAACCTGCGTAGCGAGTGAATTTGTGTGTTTTATTTTTCATCAGTTTTGCTTTATTACTTTCGGTTAGTTTGGTTCGTGGAATTTCCGCAAAGTCGTGAAGTTTGGTTTTTGGATGTTTTATTTGTTGTATTTGTGTGCATGTGTATTTTTTTGCACCTTATACACTTCTCGATGGCGACAACTCCCGCAACTGATCGTAACATAACTGTTCACCTGAACGGTGGAATGTGCTGTCTGTATTGGGTTGGGTTTCTAGGGCAGGCGGGAATGGAAAGAACAGCATCTGGGGGGAGCTGAGGTAGAAGTGAAATGAACAATCGTACAGACGCTGGAATTGATTGGGATGGAAATGCATTTTTGTGAGACAAAAGATTATGTTAATTTGGAGGGATGGATGCATATTTGTTTTCTTTTTTCGTTGTTTTTTCAGGAATATTTGACAAAAGCTGCGAAAGAGGGAGGATTAGGAAAAAATGTCAGCAAAGAATAGTAAAATTATTTATTTTACTTTGGTGAACCAGCTCTAACGTATAAAAACAACCTAAAGTTCTTGCGCTGTTCAGGCAAATTAATGCTATCTATCAGTATAAAATGGTTGATTTAGTGATATTTTAGATTTACAAGCCTTTTCAGTCCTCTTTTTCTGATTGTGCGTGTGTGCATTTGTTAACAAAGAGCCATTTCAAGCTATTGTTAAACCATTCATTGCTCTGAAGAAAAAAAAAACAATAAGAGGGTGCATGATTAATACGGCGTCGCTCGTTGTGATTATTGCACAACGTTTTTTCCCACCCGGCAGACCTTAAGCCAATTCATCAAATCGATGCCGAAAGCTGCGATTGACACTCAATCTCAATAAAACCATTTTCCCAGTTGCCTGTGGTTGCTGACTTGCCCATAGAAGTGTTAGGGCGGGGGAAAGGATTTTGGTATCCAAGATCCAAAAAAATCGGAGCTGCAAATGGGGCTCGCCATTGTCGCGTACCAGTGAGTGAAAGAGACGAAAGACACACTTCCGTCGAACGACCGTGCTAGACAACAATCTCCATCCATCCAGTAGTAGACTTCCTTCTCGTCACACCATTACCCTCATCAGCCCGGTTGCCAAGCCGACGGGCGAGACAGGGCGAGTGAGATAACCGCTAAACATCAACCCTTAGTAAAAATTCTACCAGTGTCGAAGAAAATCTAATGAAAATGTGGCCCCGTCAGCGGAAACTGTCAGGCAACAAATAAAGAAGAGCAACAACAACAACAACAAAACAAAAAAAGCATTCCCGCGCACACACAAAGAAAAATCGTGTTGTACGGATATATATATATATACATTTTTTTTGTCGTGTGTGTTGGCTGCTCCAACTGTTCCAACTTCGGTCAATACCCCAATACTATCTCCCCCGTAACGGTCGCACATCGTACGATATTTGGTACAATACACGCATTTTGGCGCCAAAAATCCTCCGGCCAGTGTTGATGTCGGACTTCGTCGCGTTACCCTTTGCATCCTTGGCGCGTACCCTGCTCGCCTTGCGGGAGGGCGCGGTTTACGCGTTTGTCGGCAGCGTGGGAGAACTTGGGCGAGAACGGGCGGTGTGAACTCGTCTCGACAGTTTAGTCAGTGTATGGCGAGCTAGTTTTTATCTGCCACGTTCGGAGGCTGCTATCTGTGTGTGTGTGTGTGTGTGTGTGTGTGTGTGTGTGTGTGCTCTTTTTGCCTTTCACACGCAGCTTTTCGCTGCGATTCTACGAAAAATGACGCGCCAGTCAGAAGGGACCCCCGTTTTATCCGTTTCCTTCCGGATAGT
>KB697414.1:0-10204 GCA_000349165.1 Anopheles christyi
GTGTGTGTGTGTGTGTACGTTTTACATTTAAGATCTACTAGCGAGTTCTTATGTTTCTAAGCAGCACCAGTTGCACGATTTTACACACTTTAACACATAGTTCCAGTTGCAGTTCTTGATTTTGTTTGTTCTAACCGTACCTTTCGTCTTACACGGCGCAACCATGGTGGTGATTGTAATGAAGTACGGTGGGCCAATAACACCATCCGACTGGGAACAGCAGTTTATTCAATTTCTGACCGACAACGCGCCGAACAAATCGTATTCCTTGCCGCATGTGCTGCTGCACGACCGGCGGGCAAAGATCCCGCTGCAGGTGCGAAGCTTGACCCACGAGTACATTGTGGTCGATAATACACCCAAGCACATCGTGGTTACTACGACGAGCGGCCGCCAAATTCCCTTGCAGGGACAGATCGTCTTCAACCCAAAGTTGGCATTGGAAGGATTTCATGTTCCCGAGTATGTTACGTGCACGATTTTGAAAATGGTGTTGCAGCGGGCGCGCGAAAAATTTCTTGAGTAAGTGGTTGTGTTTCTTCTCCCTTGTTGCTAGATTTGATTCGATCGCTTTGTTCAATACTTTCCAGCGAGGACGATTGGGCGTGGGTGTGGTTCAATGTAAGCCCAAGCGGTATCAATGTATGGCCGATGAATGAGGCGGATAAACAGACCTGCACCGTGCATGATATGTATGGTTTATGAACAGCTACAGCGCGGGAAAAGCCAAATGACAAAAAAACAGTACAAAAGTTTACTACAAACTACTCAGGATGTGAGGGAGATAAACACACATGCTGCAACGGGGGGTTAGGTTGTGTCCATGAACGCATACTGAAGAAAAACGTGTACTTTCTGTTTCATTGTGTGCCCTTAATATCATAATGAATACAGCAGTGAATTAATTGATCAATTATTATTATTATTTTAGTTTATTATTATTCTCGTGTTTCCAACACATCGAGAAGCGTTACTTCCGCTCGCTGGTAGCGTTAATTTCCGCTGCCGCAGCGGCCACCACCGCCTGGTGCTGATGGAACGATTGGTGCACGCGGTGAAAGTGCACCAGCTCGACACCGATCGCCCCAACACTGACGGTCAGGCCGATCGCGAGCACATAGAAAGCAAACTGCATGTCCAGCACGGTCAGCACCTTAAAGTTGGACTCCATCATGCGTTGGACGACACGCCAGTCCCGCAGCGTCCACCCGTACCGTGCCTCCTCGATCCAATGGTCCACGAGCCCACCGCCCACCATGCGCAGCAGCATCTTGTTAAACTGCTCACCGAACACGGACCGGTGCGGCATCACGTAGGCCAGGTTGTAGGTGCGCGGACACTCGGGCACCATGTGCAGCTGGCGCGTCGTCATGTAGATGGCATTATCCAGCGCAAGCGTCGTTTTGCGCGTCACGGTCGCAATGGTGCCGAGCCGGGCGACCCGTGCCAGCATCGACTCCTTCACCTGCAGGTGCTGCATGCGGGCACGCAGCGAATCCATCAGCCGGCTGTAGTTGACCGCAAACACGTCATCGATGAAGCCGCGATACTTCACCGGGATGGCCATGCCGCTCTCGTCCAGCTGCTGCAGCGTGCCAATGTCGGGGTAGTACAGCGGGTTAACGAACACGGCGGCCAGCCCGGACGTGTACAGCGACACGAAGATGAGGCTGACCAGCAGCAGGCCGGTCAGGAACAGACGCTCCACGCCGGACCGGGTAAACCGTTGGTACGGTGCGCTGACCAGCAGTATGAAGCTGTCGATGTACAGCTGCACCGTTTGGCGTGCCGGTCCCGCAGACCGGAGGCTGCGCGATAGATTGAACAGCACCGCGAGCCGGTGGCGCCGGGACCACAGGCCGGCCACGGCGGCCGGCTGCAGGTGGCGGATGCACCAGCGCAACACCCACCACACGCACGCGCAGAACAGACCGAGCAGACAGAGCAGGGCCCAGATGTCGCCGGGAAAGATGTACAGTGGGAGTAGCGCCTCCGGGATGCGGCTTGCCTTCCGCACGAGACAGCAGACCGCGTCCGAATAGAGGCCAGCGGTGAACTCGATGTCGCGCGTAAAGTAATCCTTGATGAAGAACCCGGTAAACACGATGTCGACCTCGCGACGGATCAGACGCCCGAGCGCACCGGTAAAGCTGCCGTTCGGTGACCGATCACCGAACATGTCTCGATCTCCCGGCACTGGTATCACTGCGTAGTTTTGGGGGGGAGAGAAAGAAGGGTCAGTTTTTTTGGTCCTTTTTTTTGTGACGGGATTTTGCATTTTACGGTCGGAAAGGGGAAACCTATGCAACTGAAGGAATCTAGACAAATTATCGCTTATGCTGGTTTGGTCCTGGTTGGTGGTCCTCAAAGCGCAGTGTAAGGGAATTTTAACCAATTTCCAAACAATTATCCAAAAGCACGATGAATTTGAGCATTTTTTTTAAACAGCTGTTTGTTCCTTGTTTAATGACCATGCTGATTACAAATTATAAACATTAAAATCCTTGATAGTTGTACCAAAACAAACGATTTTCAGATAGCTTTTCGGAATATTAAATCGTTTTCCTTTTTTTTTTAACAAATAACCCGATATAAAAATTGATGTATCAATAATTCGCACCATTGTTGGCTTGGCAGCACAATTAAATGCGATTTTTATTTGCATTCCTGGTCCGATTTGTCATCGTGGCGGATCAAGCGTTAAGCGGCCACGTGGGGCCATGCGATATAAAAGAGAATTAACACTTTTACCGCCACGGCCTGCGGATCTCATGGCTGCCGAACACTCTCCGTACAACGAATGGCAAACGAGAGTAAAAAGAGAGGGAACATCATGCACGATCGCGATCATTTCATGAGAAGAGGCCTACGCAACTTATCATCCTCTCTCCTCTCTCGTATCTTGGACTTAATACTCCACTAGAAAGGATGATTGCAGGCGGGCATTTAAAGAGTTCCGGCAACCCATTTGAAACAATCAGCGCCCAGACCATTCTGCGGTTCCGAGAGCTTTAAAATACAAATATTTTTTTAAACCTGAATTTTAATGCGAATGATGTATGCATTTGCTCTTTTTAGCATAATGAAGCTATCAATTGTAGCTTATCATAAGCAGATGCCAAAACAGATTCTGTTATCGAAACAAGACCATCCACGTATGCGTAACTCTTAGTAGACGGTAGTCGATTTGTAAATTTGTGTAAATTGTATGTAATATCAATGGAACGGTTGACTTGTTATGTTGGAAAACTGAATTTTTATAATCGTTCAACTTATGTAGAATGACTTATTAGCGTACACTTTCTCAAATAGTAAATTGGTGTGCACAGCCAAGCTTGCAATCGAAAACGGTATCAAAAAACAATCGACGACTGCAATAAACGAAATATAAGATGAAAGAGAACGGAGATTGGTCTTATGTTTAAATTTGGTCTTACTTTTTAAAGTGAATAAGTTACATTCCATCCTTAACACGTATCAAAATGAAGAAAATATTGTTTTTAACCTTATGTAAGAGATTGTGTTCTTGTCCCTTGAGATTTTAGACTTTTATTCGGGGTGAAGTTAATTATTAATTAGGATTGTATGGATTTCAGTTGAGATTTATGGGTTCGAACCGGCCTAGTGGTCCATGGTTAAGGGCTAAATAAGAGGAATAAAAAAAATTGGTTCCTAAACTCCGCACCTAGTTACTTAGCACCGCGAACATTACAGAAAAAGTTAAATAAAAAAGGATTCATAAAAGCCATGAGGCGTTTTTTGCACAAATGCTCCTTTTGCCTAAAAGTATAGATTTAATGGAATTTTAGATAGATGGGTGTTCTTAATTTCTATGTAAATCACATTTTCCTACGATGAGTGTTCGCGGATTCGTTTGGTCGCTTACACAGGATTGCACTGTTCCCCAACGCGCAAACTGTGTCGGTTAGATTTTTTCCTACCAATAAAACGCGAGCAAACGCTTCAATTTTAAGATGGTTTAGAGAGCCTAGCGGGAAAACAGACAACTTACCCGTAATGTTCAGCGCCTGAGAGAAAACGTCGCGGGCCGTCACATCGGCCCCACTGTACGTCACGTGGGCGGCTTGCGAGCCACGCTCGACCGGATTACTGTACACCGAGCGAAACACTTCAATTCGCATTGGATACCCGGCAAAGTTTGTCAGTGGCACGGTCGGTAGTGGGCGACCATCCTCCAGCTGTACCAGTGCCCCGTACTCGGGTGTACCACCCACCGGATGGAATGGATCGTACGCGTACAGTGCGTCCCCGAGGCGTACGTACACCCGAAATGTACCGCGTTTCGTCCAGATTAGTTCCAGCAGCCGTCGTAGCTGCACGTGCTCGATGGGCGAATGGGATGGATCGTCCACTAGCAGATAGGTACCGGCAGGACTGAACAGACATGCGTACTCGTCTAGTTCCGATACAGTCCCATACACGATGTAGCCACCCTCGCCAGCTTCCCAATCCCATTGCAGTTGATGGTCGGTTTGTCGTTCCGTCGTTGAGTCGCACTCGGATTCGAAATTCTCCTTACCTGGCATTTTAGATCCGTTACACAGTGCCGCGGGCTCCATATCGAACCACCGCACTGTACGATATTGCAGCAATGGTCGATGAAGCTCGCTAGCCGACGCAGCGCCATTAACGATGTCGAGATGGTTGATGGTAGCAAAAATGTTTGCAATCTGTCCGTCCGTCAGCACGCCTCTCGGAGGGTTTTGCGAATTAGTGGTAACGCTTTCTAGCAGCGTGCTCGAAGGATCACTTCCCGCAAGGTTACAGATGGAAACAGCTAGTACAATGGGCCAGATCCAACACATGGCTGGAGCTAGAGTGAGTTGGCAACTCTCTTCACCAATTCCAACCGCCGTCCGTACAGTGGAAAAATCCAATCCTAAAAGAGGGCCGGGAACCGACTGCCAATGGTTAACTGTATGCACAAAACAAATACTCGTTAACGAGACGGACTGGAGAAATGAATCGAACATCAATCATGCAGTGTTGGCAAATATCGTACGCCCAATTTGATGGGTGGGTATACTTTTCGGATGAGAAGGACGCACTGCTAATAAAACGCCGCTGAAGGAGACAGTTAGCTAGAATACGAATGTAGCCTTTAATTATGCATGCGAGAGGAGTGGTTCGCACAATGATTCTTGGGACTATACTACGTTTTTTCCATAAAAAAAGAAGGAAAAATCATGTCTCGATTAGCAGCTGGTACAGCTTCCCACGGCTTTAGGCAAAAGTACCTTCCTGAATCGCCAGTCATTCGGCAGGAAATCACGCTCACTTCCCAGAGGGCGAATAGTATTCATGTTGATGGATTTCATGGTATCATTTCATCGTTGCCTTTTTACTTTTACGGTTAAGTTTCGCTTGCTTCGAACGATGCCATTCCCAGCGGCTGATATCACGGTCGGCCGGAGTTAGCTCGGCCAGCGTTTGGTAAACATCCAGCGATTCCCCATCCGGTATGGAGTATCCGATTCGCAGCCCGTGTGGATTCGACGGTGTACGACAGTCGTGCTGGGCCTCCTTCCGCAGTACCCGATCAATCTCCACCGAGGAAAAGAACGCTACCGATTGGGGTAGATCATGAAATCCAATACTAAAATCATAGAAAAGGGAAAAGGCATTGGTGATTCGATAGAATATGACGGCGAACATAAGATTTTATAGAAGAATGTGCATATATCGACTAAGGAAGTTGTGTAGAAGTGATGCCTGGAAATGTGTAAAAGCTTTCAAGACTAACAAAACCTTCCAAGACGAATAACTATCAGTCAATGCACTGTAAATATATAAAATTCCTGCTCAGTAAAGTTATAAAATATTGCTTGCTTAAAACACATATACATAAACATATACAAAAAAAAATCTCCTGTCCAGCGAAATCTGCTCTTTAACTAGGCCGGTAAAGTAAAATGTGCTGTAAACTCGAATGATAACACACGCGTACGTTGTTACTTTATACAGTAAAAAAAGAAAAGTTAAGGTAGAACTTACCGATGCACACAGAACGCCCGTGTTAGCAGATTCGTTACGTGCAGTGCCAATGCGGCATGATGTGCGTACCGTTCTGGCACCAGATAACGCACCTCATCATGAAAGCTCAAGCAGAACCGTAACCGACGACTGCCATTACCATCATTTCCACCCATCAGCCATCGCATGCACACCAGCATCAGGTGCAGGAAATCCACCGCACCACTCTGCACCACCCAGTTAATGCGCGTCGGCAGAAACCGATCCTCGGTACCGGGCTGGGGTTCGAGCGCTCGACTGAGCCGCCCGCTCAGAAAAGGCGTCGCCGGTTCGGCACTGCCCGCAATCTCTTCCAGTCGATTGAACATGGCACTCTCCGTACCGCCGTGCCAGTGTGGCCCGTCAAACAGCTCCACGACTGGTCTGTTGCATGCTCGCGCCAATCCAAGCGCCTCGTAAGCGGTGGAACGGGCCGGCTGGGTTGGATATTGGTCCCGCAGCTCCTCCCGCAACCGATATGTCCGACGGCCCTTGGTCAGGCTGAACATTTTCGTTGCTTTCGAGCGTGCCTCCGCACTGGTGAGCGTTGGGTTGAACTGTTTCAGCAACCGCTCGGAAAACTGTTGCCCCGCACCGTAAATCCGCGCGTAGTTCAGTACCTTTGCGTGATCGCGCGATATCCCGACTGCTTGCGCCGTCACGCTGTGCATATCCGTCCGGGTTGCCTTCGTACCGCTCAGCGTCATCCATCCGAAGGGTGTGCCACCGTGCAGCCCCGTACCAGCATCTCCTAGGACGGACGCAATCCACAGTTCCTGACTGTCGACGTCCGCACCGACGAGTCGGTACCCGGGTGGTGCTTGCACCATCGCACGCAGCTCCGACCCAACCCGTTCTCGCTGTGCATTGCTCGCCGTCATCCAGGTCGGTTCCATGGCACGCCGGGTAAGAGTACCGCACACGACGACCTGCGGTATGATCGCTCCACTTTCTCCCAACTGACACCAAACGACAAGTTGGCCGCGTATACGGTCCCGATTATTGCGCCAATAGGAGAGCATACGCGCAATCTCGACTACGCGCTCCGCAGCACGGCCGTCGCCAGCGAGCACGTTCTCGGAAAATTTGGCCAAAAAGTCCTTCGACAGTGGATTGCCCACCCGATGGCCGCCTCCGTCCTTGTGGGGTAGTTTGAGAAAGTAACAACAGCCCTCCAGCTCCACGTTGCACCAAACCCCAGATCCGGTGTAGGCCGTCGGGGATGTGGAAGAAGCTTTTCGGTAGTAGTCCTTCCGGCTGATTGTTTGCTCCACGTGTTTGGAGAGTTGGGCGAGAGCTTCGGTGCTTTCGGCCGTCGTTGCAGCGGGATGTTTAAGCTCGACTACCGGACAGGCAGCGATCAGTTGTTCGAGTGGTAGGCTACCGTCCGCAAACTCTTCATCCCGTGCGTACTTGAACGGCACGAGGAATCCCCAACCGTGCCCTCGGATGTAGTGAAGCGGATAACCTTCCCAACAGAGCGACAGGAGCTTCGGTGCGATCTGCATACCGGTGCCAAGCTTGCCGGATGGTCCAGGGCACCAGTCGTCAGCTGTTGGTTTGGAACAGAGGGCCCGATACCACGCCGGGTAGCCCGGCAGTAATGGTCGACGTACCGGAAGTCGACTAGCCGTCTCATACAGATGAGCGAACTTATTGGCCAACCGAGCCTTCTCGTTCTCGTTCTCGTCTCGCTCCTGCTCTTGTGTAGTAGCTGACACTTGTTGCTTACCGCTCAGTTTCACAGCCTTCAGCTTCAGCTCTTGCACGCTCCAGTCCTGATCCCAAAGCCAAAGGTCCCGCTGGTAAGCTGCGTTATGCAGCAAGCTGCAGGCAGCTTCAGCCCGCTGCGCTAGCTGATGCTTTGCCTCGAGATCCAAATCTTCAAACGCAAGATCGGTCTCGGTCAGATAGCGGGTCCAGTTCCCGTTCACCGGCAGGTAAGCGCTGCCCATCTCCAGCATTCCAGCTAGCGTTGCTGGATGGGGAAAGCGCTCCTGGAACAGGGGCCACAATCGCTGCAGTACGGCACCGGTCGCACGCACATCCGCGGCACAGTAGCTCATGAGACTGTCAAAGTCTGCTCGCACGTCCTGAAGTGTGCCTTCCACAAAGGTGTCTCGTTTCGCTTTCGCCAGCGGCTTACCGCCACAGTACAGTGCGTACACATCGGAGAGATTGTTCAGCGAACTTTGCTCACTCCAGCTGGCATCTTCTGCTGGGAGCTGTTTGCTGGATTTCAGCATCGCCCTCTGGTAACTAGTGATGCCGCTTACGCACACATGCAAAGACATCGTATCGAGGAAGCGTAACGCGGTCGGTTCCAACCAGTACTGCTCTCGTACCCGTGCCCGGTCATATGATGCATTGTGGCCGATAACGACTCGTGGTTGATACACCGTTTCCTTCGTTTGCGAATCACTCTCGAGTGGAATGAGCCGGGAAATATGGTAGTGGGTGGTTTCGTGATCGGTGTCGTCCCTGTTGCCAGGCGCAAGCAGTGGGCTCGTCCACGAATACCAACAGCCGGCCGTACCGGTGGCAGTTGCCATCACTGGTAACGGGCCTGCCTGTACACACACCTCCACATCGAACACGAGTGCTAGGTCGTCGGGATAGGGGATCGGAGTTGCACATCCCGTCACCGGATCGTACCGTGTCCAGCCCGCCGTCCGCGACCAAACAGTTGGCGGGGTCGGTGGTGCGTCGGGCAGTTGCTCTATCGCCAGACGGTACGGTTCACTTTGCTCCTCAGCGATTAGGCGGAAGTGTTCCTCAATGTTAATACCACGGAGCGGTGGTAGTTTTACATCTACATCTGGTAGGAGGGCCGGATGCGTAGGATCAATCCCATGCCTTAGCAGATCGTCGCGTAAGGATTTTACCAGTGTCGGGTTGGCTGGCCCACTGTTCTGTCCCGTGGAGTGAAAAATTTGCCTATAAAGTGAAGCCGACAGCATCTGTATATTCATCTCGTTTAAGCGCGGACCATCGTTAGGCGGTTTCGGCGGGATTTCCTGCGAGGGTATCGCAGCCGCCTTCAACCGGCGTACGGTGCTGTGGGGAAAGATTTCCGATTGCGATGGTGTAACGACACTGAACCAGCGGTGATGTGATAACAGTCGCATTGTTTCTAAAATGGGACAACATCTTTTTTCAGCCGAGATAGCACAGAACACAATGTAGATGGCCAGTTACCTTTCCGGTTACGCATAACTTTGAGTTCAAAACAACCTTTTTGACGTTTATGCACGTTCAAAATAAAAACAAAGAACTTGACGAACGTTCATCGAGGGACGTTACTGACCCAAGTGACAAAATTTTCCTCAGATAGCGTTGGCCCCAGTCTGACAGGTAATTTGAATTGCCAGCCTTTAAAATATCCGTTAAAATAAAAGGTGCAGTTTATATTCAAATCTATAATCACCATCCATTTTCCATTCAAATTTTAAAGAAAAACGGATAGTTTTTTACTTATACTGTTAATATCTTCACTTCTTGCTGTAGTAGTGAATGTAGTAGGTTACATTCGGTTCTTGAAAGTTCTGCTAAACTTATAGTTTGTAGTTTTAGTTATTATTAGTTTTACCATAGCAGAATACAGTCTTTACCGGAGTTACGCGGTTCTCGAGTAACGTGGATTCGGAGATACGAGGATTTTAATTTTGATAGAACTTTGAGCAAATTGTACTCGTTTGACACATCTAGACAGTTTGACATTGTCCAATGTGAAATAAATTGCCTGTTTTAATAACACGAAAACTAGAAAATCTTGATGATTTCCATTACAATTCCTACTTAATAGCAATTTTAATTGCTGCAATTATCATTTTAGAGCGCATTAACTGCGTATCTCTGTAGGACTGTAATCAGTCCTACGTATGGGAAGCTCGACCCATATGAGAATTGAACCTATTACTCGCATGTTGTTAGGTCATACAGCTTGATGACTAGTAGAGTTGGGAAGAATGAACGAGAACTGTTCAGTTCGTTCAACGAACTACGTTCGCCAAATTGTGTAAGGAGAGTTCGTTCGTTCGTCTACAAGCGACGAAAATTGCCCATCATGGAAGAACGAAGAACTGTCTAGATAGGTGTTTGCGTTCTACCCTTTGAAAATGACGAACGAATGAACGATGAACTGTCTAGATAGGTGTTTGCGTTCTACCCG
>KB697415.1:0-30323 GCA_000349165.1 Anopheles christyi
CGACCTACGAGGTCATGCCGGCCTTATACAGGCTTTCTAGACTTATTTTTACCACGTAGCCGGATAGTCAGGCATTGCTACGCGGGGACTCTTATCAATATCCATCCTTAATATATATATAAAAATAACTCAGACCAGCTAGCAATCATAGCTTGTTTTACATTTTATATCATGTTTTATTTTACATAAGATAGCGAATTGCCATTATAGTATCGTCAAAGGCTTAACTAAACAAGGTTAAGCTCGCATTACACAAGCAAATAAAATTCGATCATGTTACAACAAAGAAAAGTATATTCTCACGGACAGCTAAATGTATAGCATAAGTAATGATCGTACAAACCAGGAAATCTTCGCGAAAAGAGTGAAAGGCCACATTGAGACCATCTTGTACAATCAAGTCAGGTTTAATAAATTGTTATATTTATTACATGTCAACACCTCCAACCCCAGCACTCAATGCAGCACGTGTAAATTGTTGTGCGGCAGCAACGATATAAGCATTACCAAATAATTGAACCGGACAGCAGCAATACATACGAAAAGGAGGGAATGATTGGACCTTGAAAAGGTGCGCTTTATGGCCATTTATAATTTATCAATTGAAACTATAACATAGAAGCTGGTCGAAGTAATATTGTTTTTAAAATTCGTTAATAGTTTCAGCATAAATTTTGGAACATTATTCACGATACACCATTTAAGGGTTTTGTTTGAGAAATACAAGTTCTTCATGGCCCACCGTAGTAATTTGTGGTATGCTTTATGCTTTGAAAACTTTAGTTTTCTGCCTGCAAAACATCTTTTTCTTTTTTTTTTTAACTTTGAAATTTGAAGAACTTTTAGAACACAACAAGTAAAGTATAGATTATTGATATGGATATAGATACAGATTTGTCTAGAAAGTTTTCTCAGTCATGATATTGTGTGTTCATAATTCATGTACAAGATGACACAAAATCAGGATAAACATGTAAAAAAACGGAAGCAAGACAATATGCAACAAGCGTTTTCCGCTAAATACAAATAAATATGTGTGAATCAAAGGAACAAGAAGGTAGGATGCGTCACGGAGGATTCTGAGACAATCCGACCACGACGCCATTGTGGTCGTTAACAGTCTCGCCAAACATGTATCCTGCATCACATTTTACCTCCGTTATTTTATTGCTATGATTTATGTCATTCTCATAATGCTTGCTGATTGTAGTTCTAGATCCGAGATGTTTTCCGTGTTTTCCAGACATACCGATGATACGATTTGACAGTATCAAAAAGTGTCTGCACAGATTATGCCCTAGTTTACGAAGTTCTTACATATTACAACGGCGGAAGTACGATAAAGAACTATTCTTATTGCAGAAAATTGAAAATTATAGCCCGGCAAACTATTCATGCTTAATTTGGTATTTCTAATAGAATTGTTGGTAGAAAACTTTCAAGGCAAGACTACACAAAACAAAACAAAATATTTATTTTCCTTTTATAGTAACTTATGCTGGGTAAATGGTTTCGGAATCCTCCGTGATGTTATCGGAAAGCAAAACTTTTTACAGAAGCTCGATTTAGACTAATTGGTCTACAATAGTTGGTACGAAGTTACACCACATACTTATATAGTAAATTCATTTGTTTCATTCCTAAGTAATATAATTTCTATCACTGTATTGCATTTATTTACCCTTAGCAGACACACTTCAAGCAATTTATTTGATAATGCAATGAAGTTCCTTGCAAGAAATAAGAGTAAGTTGAATTAACAGAAGAAAGAAAACTTCCAACACTACAATAAATCTGTTTATGGTCGCCCTCGGGGCGCCAGTTTGTGTTACTGATACCTCATGATAGAGCTACTTTGCAGCTTCCGCAAACGAAGCAGCTTCCATGGCAATGATGTTTCTTCTTTTGTGGATTTATCCTGCGTAGCAACAATAACTGTTACATTGTGAAAAACTCTGCAGCGGTGGTTGAGGTTCGAGATTCTTACAAGCCTGTCTAGCCATTGATTATATTTGCTGAGCGTAGGATTTGCAGTCGTTTATATGCAGATTTTAAATGTTTCAGACACTCATTGGTTTGCAAAGTTTGAACAACTGTGTCCTACTATGTTTTGAGATCCATTGTACTAAAATGTTTTTGTTTTGCTATATTTCAATATTAAAATTTAAACATTCGTATACAATTATACAAAATATTAACAAAACATATAACAAATATTAACTAACATTTTTCGAGCTCTTCATTGCATTGATTCGTAACCATATAAAACTATATCTTCTCCTTCTTGCCGTAAACGACCTCCGTGGTGATGCCGGCCTTATACAGGCATGCTAGACTTTTTTATATATTTTATTTCTGATTAACAACTAAAACTATACTAAAACTATACTAAAACTATCATATGTAAATATTTATATTTTACTTAACTTATTTACATCTACGACGCTTTACATGTATTTATATATTTTCAATCAAACCTACCCAGAGAACGTCGTCGTTCGCATCAGTAGGGCTTGTTTAACACTTAACTTAAAATATATGTGCATTATACATTGCAGTAGCGAATGGCTAGTTTTCATACATGAATCATCATAACTAATAATATCTAAAAACTTGTGATATGATTATATGTTATTCAAGATACATAACATCATATGATTATTATGGAAAATAAAATCTTGAAAGCTTGGACATTTTCAACTTTCAATTCAAGATTGAGATAAACACATAAAGTTACACTGTTTGGAGGCTAATTTAATTTATAATGATAATTATTTATCAATCAGGAGGATTATACTGCTTATTTAAGAAACTGGATTTGGAAATAAAGTTACAAATATTTATGATGCATTAAAATGGTTTATGTTATGTTCGATGTAATTCTTTCGCTGGAACTTGTTTTACGTTAAGTACCATTCCTATCAATATGTCATTTGCAATCATGCAAGGTGTTGCTCGTGGTAATGGTATATACTGTTCATTAATTAAGAAATGCATATCATTTGAAAATGATTAGCAGGCTTGATTACTGCCTTTTCTTTTGGTATAGTTCGATAGCATCCCGAGCAAAAGGTTGTACAGACACGGCGAAAACATATTACTAACGTTGTGCGAAGATAACTCGTTTTAAAACACGCACTAAATAAAACAACTCATGGCTATCTAGCAACTGGTTGATGTGGCTCGATGTTACAAGGTGTAAGATATGAAAGAATTTACAATACTCATAGATTGCACTTTAACTGAATTAATTGATTTAATTCATTATAACAGACAATAAAATTCGACGTTAGGAAATATCGTTGTAACATTTTTTGAGCCGTCGCATTGTTTCTGTCAAGAATGACAAAGTGACTAGGAGCAATAAATCAATCTCTAAGCTCCTAATTGGATGATAATCCGAAGGTCTAATGGCAGACAGGTAAGTTTCAACAAGCCCAGACTCGAATCTATTCCCATTTTGACCGTCCCTGCGTTACAATGACTTAGGACCGGTAACATATTTAAAATAAGTCGAGAAAGTCTATATTAAGCCGCTTCGATCGTGTAGCTCGTTATACCACATCAGAAGACACACACACATATGCTCTTTGTATATATTTGCTTTATAATTCTGATGTGTTAAAAAAACTATAAATTTTTACCGTTTTGTTAAGGCTTTTTGTTTTACTTTACATTTGATCAAGCTTTTGTATAATTGTTCAATCATCGGTGATAAGCATCGAATAATCATTCAGAAGCAGCCCATCTGAATGTATAGACTCGCCGGTTCGTGTAAAGGTCGGATGTAGTTCAATGCTTATCCGGACTATTCAAAAGTAGCAAGACTATCCCACTAAATGATGAAATGAAGTCTAGTAAGAAGATATCATCCTCGTTTACTTCATTTTGCGAGATCATTCAATTCCACGGAGACAGTATTTACAAAATGAGAAAGAAATCCTTGGCACCTGTGTAATTTCCTGTTTGCACCTGTTTTATAGTCTCTCCGGCTCCTGCAATACTAGGATTGATACCCATCTGGACCATTACCTCTCTGTGGTAATGACTGACCGTTTGTTTG
Organism: Anopheles christyi; assembly: GCA_000349165.1. Classification (NCBI taxonomy): domain Eukaryota; kingdom Metazoa; phylum Arthropoda; class Insecta; order Diptera; family Culicidae; genus Anopheles; species Anopheles christyi. The sequence continues at coordinate 4,064 of KB697415.1, forward strand.
TTTAATTATTGAGACTTTGAGTCTTCGAGAAACACCTTTCCTGGGTTACCTGGTACAAAGGGCAAACGTGGTTACGGCAGAGTAAAAGTACCGATACGATCACGCGTTGTTCGTCTAGAAATGGCAACAAGAAGAAGAATAACGTTTGCTTCGTCTGATTGGACTGCTTGTGCTTGATAAAATCCATACGGTTAAATAATAATCGAACGACTCACCTAACATTGAAAACTTGAGCGACAGCTTTTGAATTGATATGATATGAATTGAAAAAAAAACTTCCATTTCAACTTGCACAAATACAGCACATTAATTTATATTCATACATTAAAGACATTAATGAATTATTAGTCATTATTCGCAACTCGAGTGTAAACATGATGGCACATATCTGTGTATGCTTAAGCATTTCATCAAGCACAGCAGGTGTCCTCGATCAGATGATAAAATACGATCAACAAGCGTCTCTGAAATCGACCAAATATAAAGCAGAGAAGGGCAATCTCATGTGTCGTTTGTTGAGCGGCACATAAAATGACGCACAAGGGTGCTAATTCGTGATCATATCATATTTCTTTTCATTTTCACCACCGCACATTGGACATCTTTTACAGGATTCCAAAATAAAGACAAGCGACCATTCTCCCATAGAGGATCTTCAGGCTCCAGCTCGTCATTTCGTTGCGGTTTAGATATTTTACCACTTAGTTATTTGTTGTCGTTTCCGCGTGGTCACCACCAACATTTATTCTCACAAGTCACCGACAGCGTAGTAAAGCGCCATAAAATAACAGCCCGACGGCAGTAGAGATAAGGATTCGGCCGGATTCCATTCGACAGCCTGACGCACCGTTAACTTATGTAAAAAAGGGCACAAAAACCTGTCAAAGATCAAGACTCTCACACTGTTGAGTACGATCATCTCAATGCAGACCATCTTCACCAAGTTTTCGTTGTTTCTTTACCATTTAATTTAGTGAAAAAAGCTGGCTTCTTTAACGGTCAGAAGCAATCTGATGTTGATGACATGCCTTGCTCAGTTTCTGGGCTCCACATAAAACAAAACACAATCGACAGAAGAAAAAAAAAAGATTCCAGCATCGTTGAGCCTTTTAGCAAAGCAAACAACGACGACAAGCACGTTTTCCTCGTATCAATATCTTTCTCCAACTCCATCTCTTTCGCTTTCTTTTATTCGTTGTGCCTGCATCTTTGTTTTCTATACATTTTCGTTACAAGTTTTGATGTAGCTTTATACAGCCAGATACTCTAAGAAGCTAATATTCAAATTTATGAGGCGGTAATTATCACAGCCGTAAGTAAGCTGTACAGCTTTCTTATTTCATTTCAGAAGAACACTTCAACTACCGTTGAATGAAGCCGCTGGTGAAATATTCATTCTTTCTTTTTGTATTTTTCATTGACAGGTAAAATAAAACCTGGCTTAAATAATATATAAAAAAGCAAAAACAAATGGGTAGATTTGTTCAATCAACTGTAGCTTTTTTTAGGCAAAAAGTCCTTATGAAATCAATGTATTGGATTATAAGCGAATTGGTGTGTTCATTCATCGAAACTGTTTTTTATTTATTAATGATAAAGATTTTCATGTATTTAGTTTCCAAACCACACTTCTCTGCTCTCGCTCATGTTTGAGGGTCGTAAACGGATTTTATACCCCTTCACATTTCATCCCGTTGGGTTCGTAGAAACGTATTAAAAAACTGGCCCAGACCTACAATCTCCAGTCCCCAATTAAGCGATAAATACCATAAACACATACTATTATGCCATATATTGCCCTCTTTTACAAAATTCACACAAGATAAAGGACTACCGAAATGCAGGTTTGATGAGAGTGTTACAAAAAAGGAAAAAACCAAATGAACTCTTAAGCATTTCATTTGTAATGTTATGATAATCTGATTCATGGTTTCGGGATTCAGCGTATTGAATGAAACCGTTCTCTAGAAACATACAAGAGTTTTATTTTACACAAACGCGATTAATGAAAATCTCCCTAAAAAACTCTTAAATTGCAATCCAATTCATTTTCAACAAACAAGAAACAGGAAAATAGACTGACTCTCTGCAATTTTATGCCATGAGTATGCGTTATGAAGCTATTTCAGTCTATACAACATCTCATAGACAACGCATGGTGTACTCATTGTCCTTTGGGGGATATGTATTGTTTATACAGACAAAAGCCTAATCGGGTCTGTCACTAAAGGCAGTCGGGCAATAAAAAAGAAGATTTATTGGGATTGAAATTGAATGATACTCTTAATTGAAATTCTTATGTCCTCTTGTGTATTGTAATGATACCATTCACCGTTTTCGCCGATACCCGATGTAGTCATTTAATGTAGGATATTTCGATGAGTCTCTGGAGACTCATTCAAAACTACTCCATCGTGGCTGAAACTCTAAGAACAATTGGCTTTTGCCCTAAGCTGATGTCGATGTCACACGTACGAAATGAATACATCTTTTTGCTTCAAAATAAAACAATTATCTAACAATTTTGACACAAATTAAGAGAAGAGACAAGATGCAGCGATATACGTTCATACTTTATTCAACTAGCAGCACGGCAATAAAATGGCTCCTACTAGTTTTATCAGTTGATTTTGTTTCTCCAATTTGTACATACAATACAGATCCCGCAGTACTGTAGTTAAGTCGCACGACCTAACAGCATGCCCGTCACGGGTTCTATTCTTATACGGACTCATGACTCATATGGACTAATGACTCAATCTCATACGAAGGCCTGACTATCTTGCTATGGGTTAAGTAATAATTCACAAATAGTCAAGCCCATTAGTGACTTATGCAGACCTTGGTTGAATACGCTTGTTGAATCAAAGAAGAAGAAGATATAATGCTGGGTATAAGTCGATAGTAAGAAAATAACTTCAGAAATTCAAACGCTTTATTACATTACAAATTATCCTAACGAGTTATGCTAAATCCACCAAACCATAGCAAAACTATCAAGATCATAAGGTGAACTCTTGTTAACGTTTTAAAAGGTAAATATTTATTATTTTATGCATACATACTTTCACTGTTGATTATGTTGTGTTGATATATCACAGTCTTCTAAATAAAAACCTCCAAAACAGCGAGTTTGAAGTGCAGACTGCTATTTTTTTAAATATAAATGCAACATAGGAAAGATAGTCTTACTCACATTTGTATTAAATAAAACATAAGGCATACATTATGGCAGCATATTTATTTTAACAGTGTACCCCCTTGGAGGAAAGCAAACTGCACAACATAAAGAAGACATAAATCAATTATATATCGATTAGCGCAATGAGATAGCTGTCATCGTTGTGCTCTCATGATGAGGGTTATTATTTTGCAATTAGCTATCAAAAAACGTAGCCTTTCCATTTAAAAAAAAAAAATCATACGTGATCGACTCACAAGAAAGGTAATTTACATTATTGCTTTGCAATTCTTGTTGACTTGCGAATTAATCGTTAATCTATAGATAAGTATTAACCAAATTTTCTCATATTTTGTTTGGGTTTATTTGGAAATAATTAAAAAATAGTCTCTATTGAAGCTAGTTTTGTTGTGAATATACCAATTTTTTACAGAAAGGATGCACAAATTCCAGTCTTGGTTTTTTCTATTTTTTAATGCAAAGGGACATTACTTCATAATATGCATTAATTATTCATACGCTACATGATTACATATGCAAAGGTAGGAATATTTGCTCAGTGCAAGTTTTAAGCAACCAATAAGATAAACTACACCCCAAGACAAGTGCCAAAGAAATCAATACAACAAAGCTCTAACCACTCTACGGCTGACCACTGTAAGACAGAGAGTGTTACAAGATAAATCTTGACACGGTGTGCCGCCCATAGTCTGGAAGTCTGACAAATCACCCATGAGACTTTCTCATCTGGTAATGGAGCTGAATATTCTTTCCAACAGTTTACTTATGAGTATCCGTTTGCTTAACGAATATTGCCTATACTCGGATATGCTCATTATACTCTGGATTCCTTTGCCAACTGAAGCAACGCACTAAAGTACAAATGACCAAGTGAAGCATTTGCACAAATACGTATTGCGAACTCATATGTGCTGTCGTGAAAAAAATCACATCAATCATTCTGAATCAGAAGTATCTTTCTCTTTCCATTTGTTTACGTTAGCGATCTGTAGAGTTTAAATTGAGTTGACGAGGCTTGACTTACCAATCATATAGGCTTTTGAAAAGCACAATCGAAGAATGTCATTGTTTACCTGAATCACCTTTCCTCAAGATTGAGAGACATAGTGAAATTTGTCAAGTCGCATAATGCTGTCAACAGCAACGAGTATTATTTATACAAAAGGACGCACACTTATTGTTTATGTGCCAATGCGAAAGGAAAGTACACTTAACAAATCCCTTTGAAAATCAGCACACATCACACTTTAAATATTAATATCTGAAAAAATAATTTCAACGGTAAGAGGTAAAAACTTAAGAATGAGATTTTACATTGGTTTATACTAGTAAATTAGAGATCATTTCTTCGAATAGAGTATTATCACTAAACATCGATTTTTTATTGATTTTGATTTTTCGACTTATTTTCGGAGGTATAATTACTATAGGAAGAGATTACTACATGTGTATAACAATCCCCTGGTTTAATTTTAGAAATTTTTCGTTGAAAAGAGGTTTTTACACACGTAACGGTGCTTGGATGTTTGGTATCAGAATAAAGTTAAAAGAAAATATTAAACAAAAAACTTCAAAATATATTGGAAATTATAAAAAAACCTAACACTATGCAAGGCCACCAACAAAGTCAAGGTGACGAACAAACAAGCAAAGAAGAACCTGAAATGATGCACGAATTTTAAAGCTCTCTTTATTAATGAGGAAGAATTTATGCTTCCGTCGAAAATTTATCTATTCGACTCAAACCGGTCAAAATGAGCTACAGATAAAGGAGTATTTCTATGGTAGGTGTCGGTTAAGGCTTCCGACGAGTAAAGCCGCACCGACATAAAACTTTCAGCGGGATATGCCAGTGACAAAATGTGGACCACATTCAATCTCAGTCCATGCTCATGCTTAATTTTGGTGCCTCCAGTTGCTCCAATGAAATCATTCATGCATGATGAATGTTTTGCTCCGATAGCAAGTGCATGTATAACAGTTGTCGAAGAATACGAACTATATTTTAATACTAATCTTAGGAAACAAAGACAAAGTTATGAAACAGCATTTATGTGTTTCTAAAAGATATCCACAAACGTTTTACATTTGATTTTGACATATCATATGAGAGAACGAACGGTTGAAAGTTAGATATAAGGCATAACATTTTCAGACCGGTATTGTTCTTAAATGCCAGTTAATACTGATTTGAACGGCTGTTTAAACTTTCTGGCAGGTTAAAGCAATAAGTATAAATGCAATCGAAGGAAAATCGCAGAACCACAAGGAATATAGATGAAAGCTCTTTATTTGAACTAAAAACTCAAATGAAAAAATATGGAAATTTTCTACCCTTTTAAAAAGCTTACTGTTAAATATCGCTGGATTTATGCAACGCTATGCAACTTTTTGCTCAGTAACAAACAGGGAACTTTTGTTAAAAGCAACCTTAATTATAACCACCATTAGTTTCTTGATTTTGATTTCCATATTTCGATGACAGCCTTTTTCCTCAATGAAATCGTAAAAAAACATTGTTAGCATTTTCTTTCCACTTCGCATTGCTATGCACAAAATCTGAGCTCTTTTACCAAACAAGTAAATAGATTCTGCTGATTGATAAATTTTGTTGTTCAGACGTAAGGGAACAATGTCTGAAACTACCTTTTGAATATCATCACGATATGTATGATACATAAACACTGAAGAGCGTTACAAAACTTTGGTCAAGTATTTATTTATATTTTTGCCAAACTTGCCTTTTTTAATATGCTGGTGCTGTAAAAACGTTGCTCAGGTAATGCGATAATTTGTTTCTATCTGTGAAACTGTGAACACATGCAAATAAACCATCTGCTATATATACTCAATTCACGCAGTAATTTCATAAAACTTTACGAATTTCACAACATTATCTAACGCACACCATCTGGTGGTTTGCATCAAATGATGTGACCCATAGAACTGCTACAACGTTTCAACCCAAGTGGTCAATAACTGAACAAACCTTTTTCATGTTCATTCATCGCCAGTTGGGTGGGAAGCCTAATTTACATACTTGTGAAATTCATCGAACAGATCTTCCAATTTAGATCGCGATGAGTATATGCCTTACTTTTGTTTTAAGACACTGGAATTCCTCTTATAGAGAAACTCGCAGATACTAAAATATGTGTGTTTTAAGGGTGAGGAATATTAATATGTTAGCTAATACATGAACTTGTAGAATTATTCATTGTTTATCATGTGACAAACATTACAACAACAAAAATACTAAATACGCTTCATTCCATATCAACTTTTCGGCCGTAGAACAATAAATCGTCCTCAAACTGAATATTATGTGACAAGTTATAAAACAAAAACTACAATGAAAACCAAGGGAAGAATATGAGATAATTAAATTTGTTGCTCCTCCTGTTTTTTTTTATATCGTTGTTCGTTGCCTTCCCACACCGTGGCAACACAGAAAGGTACCAAACCTTCTGCGAATACGTTTTTAAGATGATCCGATTTTACCCGAAACACATTATTTAAATATTCAGACTGTTTCCAAACCTTCCCCAATGAAACAGCATCGAACAGGATTAGTGAAACCACAACGACGCATCTCACCACCTTAACGTCTTTGTGCCTATTCGTTCGCTCGTCTAGAGATAAGCAACCAACGCTATGTTACAGCGCGGTTTGAAAAAGCTTCGTTTCGTCCAGACGAATGAATAAAAGAGACATCCTACAAAATTGGACCCACTTCGAGCAGCTTTTATTATTTTTCTCAATTAACGTAACAGTTGTCATTAGTTCGTAGACTTTTCGTCCAATTGGAATGGAACACATGAACACCGGAATTCTTGTTTTTTTTGTTTTGTTCAGCACACAAGAAAAAGCTTCGTAGCACAACATTTGTTGTTGAAATTACACATAGGTTCAAATTGTTTTATAGAAAAGTAAAACAATTATAAAAAATAAACAAAACGTTTTAAACGTTATGCAAAGAAGAGCCTCTACATAATAAACTAATTTATTTCGTTTTAGCGCCTGTATCTACCAAGCTACCATCATCATGTACTCGTTATTCAAAAACAGCCCTAAAACAGGCTATATTTGCAATATCGATTTTTTTACACTTTTAAAGAATTGAACTCATAGGATTCATCACGTTCGTTACAGTTTCCTTTTGGTTCCCCTAAACCCTCATTGTAAGAAGATCTCAAAACTGCAGATGTTTTTTTTTTCAAGTATCTTCCTGGGGTAAAATGATTTTTTTCAATAGCTTGCAGATAATAAATTCCGAGTGTGTATTTTTTAAAAATACTAGTAGTACCGCTAGTTACTAGTAGTACTAGTTAATATTAAAATATTCCGAACTCTGAATGAAACAAATTTTTGAAAGGGAGTTTAAATGGATTGATATTATGTGTCTAAATTGATTTAAAAAGAAATGAAACAGACAAAACGTGTTAGGGAAGCAAGGGTGTTGGCTGAATATTCGTATAGTCCACAGACTTGGAGCGTGAATAAGGGGATGCACAGTTTAGTTCCAATCAATTTTTTTTTTTTCAATATGATTTATTGTGGTAAAACTTAATGTAATTGGGTTGTCCTCCATACAATATTGTTTCCAACTATCTTTCGTCTGATTATTCTGGATCAAATCGTGAACATGTTTGTACTTTACAAAAAAATAATTTCAAGGATTTTGAAACGAGAATCGAACCCAGTATAGTTCAACGACTGGTTGAAAGTACAGTGACTAAGTTGTTTTATTCTACATCGCTGAACCGGTCAAAAGCGCTCAACAGCCACGATACGCAGACTCCACGCGATTGGATAATGTGTGGAACAAATGTGTTAGTCTGTGAGTGAATGAGAGTAGCCAAAAAAGAAGCTATTAGGCAGAAGCATTAGAAACCGCTGGTATGGAATCAATAGGCGGAGATAACATCTCAGCCGATTAGCATACTGAAGTTCCAATGAATTTTGGCCAATCGATGGTAACAACTATGCTACCCTGCTTCAACATAGCCAACCAACTCATCTGCTTCGATACTTTCTGATGAGCCGGCATGTTTGATACGATGAGCGACAAACGATTGAAATCAATCCCCATCTATCGAATATTCATAAACCTGCTGCTAACGATATGTGTGAAAATATCAAACGATTTCGATCCATTGATCACAGTGAGAGTGTTCTATGGTTTCCTTGTTCAACATAATAGTCATGTTGAAAATGCACACAATATGCCTTTCAAAATTATTAATACAAACCGATAAATCAATCCTCTTTCGAAGGACAACTAATTTATGAATCACTTTCGTGGGCTAAAACCTACAGCTATGTATAATAGAGCGCTGGCATACTTGTTCTTTTAAAATAGTGTGTCTCATTTTTCTTTTTGCTATCATTCTTGCTCTATTTTGTGAATTTGTTTCAAATCCGCTGTCAAAGCAAATCATTGATACTGAACCAACACATTTCGTAAGCATATATCTGCTCCGAAGAGTTTAAAGTATTTTTTAGCAACTATATCGCTATATCACCACTGTCATAACTTTGCTTTACAATTATATAATATTTTTTAATTTGAAGTTGTTTCATTGAATTTTTTTTATTTATCTTTAATGACAAGATTTATGCAATACAAAAAAAATCTTCTTTTATGAATGAAATATTTTGCAATGTTAAACACTCAAAAACACTGTGTAAAAACACTCAAAAAAAAACACAGCACTTGATTTTGTTTCTCTCCACTCTAATCTATTTTTATGTGATTGTTTAGTTTAATAGGATTTGGCACATGGTTTCTAACAAAAGAGAGTGCTGAGCTGAACTTGAAATCCGCTGTAGTAAAATATAGTGCCGTATACTACTACAAATAAAAAACATGTAAAACATAATGCATGAATATATATAAATATATATTATTTATAGATATATCAAGATATCAAGATATATCAAGATATATATAGATATATCATATACAATTATTTATAGATATATCAAGCAAAATGCCGCTATTTTTTTGTTATAGCGATTTTCTGCTGATCATTTCTATTTGCTCATTTAACGAGCCACTCGATTACTCAATACGATGGAATACACTGTATACATATATGTTTTAATAATCTGCTTAATAATCTGCTTATAATGTTAGAGAGTTTGCGAAGGGGAAACAGTACTATATTGTTTATTCATCAACATAGTCTCCATTAATACTCTGAGGACAAAATACAAATAACGATCATTTTGCCAGCATACAAAATTGTCAAATCGATAGCAATATGATTAGTATATTATGTTTTTATGAGGCGTAGTAGTTATTGATAAAACTGAACAGGATACGAATACTTGTCGTTCCGCATAACAATATCCTAAGCAACGCATTGTTGGTACCATGGTACAGGAGAGGGTGTTCCATAACGAGCACCCATCCCATGTGATGCGTTCCGTAGAACAGCTTTTGAAGTAAACGATTTTGAAGTCAAAACTGAATAAGTCCAATGAAGTGTAATCAATTTACGATTTTAATGTATGGCGTTGAACAACAATCACGCAATAATCACGTAGTACAAACAACATTTGATATAAACTTGAACATGGATTCACATGCAGAGCTTCATTTACAGGGGTTTTTAGCCCAGCTGAGCATGTTTAACACTGTTTCTCAATCGTAACATGAAACTGCCAAATTGTTTTTTTAAATCATTGTTTATTGCACACCGAAATTTAAAGCAGCTGTGCTATTACTTTTTTTTTATATACAATGATGTACAACCAAAACAAATCAGGTACCATAATAACTCAATGTGTCAGTGACAAACTACCACTAGCCATTTTCCACAATCGAGTTGAGATTTTACGAGATTGAAATCTAGAATAACAATGCTAAAAAGAGTTAACGGGTCGGAGAATTGGATGTACAATTTCACAAATTCATTGTACGTTGTTGCGAAACAGTGTTACGTTGTTGAGAGCTCGACTGAAAAACCCTGTAGACAGGTGAGGGAGGAGACCATGTTATGTCCTTATCATATACAGTGAAAGTTCTTCTTCTTCTTCTTTGGTTCAACAACCGCTGCCGGTCAAGCCCTGCCTAAGCCGCTAATGGGCTTGGCGGCTATCTGTGACTTATTAGCTTACCCATAGCAGGACAGTCAGTCCTACGACGTATGGGTAGGAGCTCGGTCCATATGAGAATTGAACCCATAACGGAGATGATGTTAGGTCGTACGACTTGACGACTGTACTATGGGATGGTGTGTGTTTCTGAATGGAATTTATGGTTGAATGAAACCGAATGGGTTTAAGCTTTTATACTCTTATATTTTGTTAATTGATTCTTTATACACATAAAGCTAAAAATTTAAACAGTATTTTTTAATAGATCAAATTTAACAACATCGTTATTATAAACAAGGGCAACCATTCACTAATTCAATCACAAATAACATTGTTTCATTGACTTATATTTAACGTGTATTAGCCCACCACCATACGAATAACTTAGGAAACAGTCTGCCATTGTTTCAATTCTTTTCATGTGAGGCTCTATCTTCGCTTATTTATTCAAGCCTGTGATGAAATTCCTCAATTTTGCACTCTTTCACGATTTCGTCCAATGTTCTTAGGACGAATTCTTAAGTTGTCTTTACCTTTTGCAGTCGTGTCCTGCTGCAAATTCCTTCCGCTCGCATCCGCGCCGTGCAGAACGAAAGCATCGGAATTGATGCGAAGAGGTACAAGAGAAAAAGCGCATCACATCACGTGTTCTTGTCGTCGCCATACCTTATTCTTCTACATCATCCCTTTTCCATTCCAGTTTCATCTTCATATAATGCTTATATTGTCAGTCTCTTTCATGTGTGCACTGCTGGCTCTGGTTTCCTTTTATTCAATCGAAGGCGAACCAGCGTGTTCGCGTAGGTTTAATGCGCGGCTCCAGGAAGAATTTTAGGTATATGTCGCGAAAATTTAAAGCCGTGAAAATCCCAACGTACGCTCTTCCAACATACCATGATTCGTTTCTCGTATTTCATATCCTCTCCCGGTTCTTTTCTTTCAGGATTTCCTGTCTCGCTTTATTCCATTATCATGCTGCTGTTATGCTCATGCCCAATTGAATGTTCCGTACCCTCTTTTTTGCTTGACTCATAGCATGTTGCGATTCGATTTCCTTCGCTAACACGTGGTCACATTTCATGCAAAAAAAACAACCCATACATATCCAAGGTTGTTCATGAATGACACTCTCGCGTGCTGTCGGTTTTCGTCCATGCTACAGCACTGCCTGATGTTGCTGTGCTGCTTCAAATACTGCTGGCACAAGGCATTTTAACTAAAAAACGATACACGAGTAGCAAATGCTGAAACGCCAGGTCCAGACAGAAACCGAAACCAATGAAGCCAAATAGTTTTAGCGGCTTGAATCCAATCGCTGCCTCAATATCAAAAGCGGATGAGGATACAATTTTGCCCGCCTAACATTGTCCAGTCTGTATGGATTCGAAAATCGAAATTTAATTGATGATAAAGCTGATCCACCAATTTATGCAAACTGATACATAATTAAAATACTCTAACCCACTGTGAAGGATTGCTCTGTTAAGCATTTTAACAGTAGAAGTAGAAAAGTAGTAATAGAACAGTATATTTCTCTAAAATTGTATAAAAAAGTTTATGTTTCTTTAACAAATATTATAGCATTACCAAGAGGGATGTTTAATATCGTTTTACTGTCTCCATCATTCCATAAACTCTATAAATCTGTCAATAAATCAAACCCAATGCGGTTCGAATAATTCAAATTTCAATCGTGCGTCACGACAACCTGCTTTCATGAAGCAATCGCCTATAATGAAAATGTTTAACAAGCATTTCCCAAAGACTAGTAAATGTAAAGCAGCATATTTCACGACAAAATTAGACAGTGTAGGCATGTTTATACGAGCGGAAAAACTTAGCAAAGGTCTTGTTTTTCATTCATAAATTATTCACATTCATGCTTTCATTGGAAGAATATCACCTGGAAATATAAATAACACATCGTTACGTTGACACGTTAGAAACGAGCACACATCATGTGCATTTGTTTCTACCGTTTCAGTTTCATTTCCCTTTAAGACAACCATTCATTTTAAAAATAAAATCTTTATCAAAGACATTATTCGTAAAACAGGAACGCCAACTTACCTGTACCGGGCAATAGCAGGATGGTCAGGATCACTGCCAATGCCTGGACACATCGCCAGGATGTATCGCAGTTCCAGAGATGCTTGGTCATGGCAGAGCTACACGAATCGCGGCTGCCTCAGCCGGTCGGGCTCCTTACGATAGAAATTCTGCACGTCGAGCACCATCACAGTTCAACGGTGCGTTGGAAATAAATTGCTTTTCCTATCGCGCGTTTACCCTTCTTTCGTTATACACGAACCAATTCCACATAGATTGATCATAACCATTTGAAACAGATCCGCAATTTACAGCGACTTAACGAAATCTTTCGATCAAACCAATTCTATACGTAATCCACACAACAAAAATCATTCAACATAAAACTGCAATCACAACCGCTACCACTTTAAGCCAAACGCACTTTTAATAAGACACCGGTATTACGACATGGAACACTGTAGCAAGGAATGCAAGCAACATACCAATTTGATCATTGCTTCAGATTTCGTCACACACACTCACACACATACAAAACACACAAATTTCATAACTCTTTAACAAAATCAAACTGATTGGTGGTATGATATTGGAATACGCACTACAATTAAACGTGATAAAACACAGCTACACTAAAACATCACATTCAATCCAAATTAGATTGAGCACGTTATTGTGAATTTCTTCTAACGCTGTTATTTCTTTTTGAAATTTCATATGCCATCGATTTTCATTATTCTCTGCCACACTCTTACGCAGTCCTTTTCTGCGTCTCGATGATTTTATCGGTGGATGCTAATGCTGCAAAATCTGCTTCATTTCTCGAACAAGCTTCTGCAGAACCGGAATAATACATGCAAAAATAAGATTAGCGTACTTGTTCCTTTGGCGTACTTTTTTCATGGATGTTTCGATCGAATTTTAAGAACATGCCTTTGCATGCCTTTCTGTAGTCGTTTTTTCACCTATTTTTTTCCGCAGTCTTTACTGCTTTGCTGTTAGCATGTATACATAAAGCGCTAACAATACGTCGATGCAGTCGAAAGCCGCTTGCTACCTAGTTGGGATTTTGGTGGCGGATGGTTGTTTGGGACAACGGTGCCGCTCGATAATTTGCACGAATAACTAACTCTTTTCAATGGCGCCCTCGAAGATCAGCCTGCGGTTCTGAATTCTGATTTTTCATTCCTACAAAAACCAGTTTTGGGCATTTTTCATTCCTTTTCATTTTCATTCTCAAACGCCGGTACAGATTTTCAACAACGACCAATGTTCGGAAGGCTATTTCTTAGTACGTGCTCCGTCAATGCACCAAAAATATATTTCTAGCACTTATTTTAACAGCTGATATAATTATGAAAATTGTCCTTTTTTGAACTTTACATTATAATACAAATTCACGCTAGACAACGTTGGAAATATGTGAAAGTTCTGGCGGCACATAAATTTTACTGATTAGGATAACGTTTCTTATTTTCGGTACAACTGACGTCGTATATTCGTAGACTGCTGTATATCTTACATTTTTATTTGGTATAAACTTTGCTGTAACCATTTATTATATGCACAGAGTGTAACCCTATATTCATTACAATTCTTAATGCAATACTTCATTGTCCAGCAACAAGGCTGCAGAAGATGCACAATAATTTACTCCAGTGTGAACTTCACTTTACGCTTTCAGTTTTTAGTTAGCAGTTGAACTTGTAACCCGTACGATTAAAATTTTGGAAAAGCCCGTCTGCTATCATGCAAATCTGCTTATATAATTAAAATGCAAAACGTCTCCCAATCGATGCTATCAAAGGCTTCAACGTTCAGCATGAACTAGTTCAACGCGATATTTTGCGGTATATTACTTATACGCTTAATGTGTTTGCACATAGGCAGAATGGTCGATATTGGGGTAGCAACTAGCACAAAAATTGATTTTTCCAACACAACACTCGTAAGGAAACCTCTCGTTGGCCTACTTGGTGCTTGTACAGGGCCGCGCGAGTTTTGTGTTGTTACAAAATTTCACTTTCACTCAAAACTTCAATTCACTACTCGAAAAGTTCGGTAAAAACTATCAATTATCATCTTATCGGTATTATTGCTTAAATCTTTGCAAACGCTTACGTATACCGCGCAGGATAAAATTCTTGCGCCAATTGCATGCGATACGCAACGATACGCGGCACGACAGGTCTTCTTCGAACGACGAAGTGAACGAAATTCTTGCGCCAAACGCATTCGATACGCAAGCAGCGTTTGTGCGACAGGTCGGGTTTCGGTCGGGCTAAACGCTATCTCCTTTTCTTTGCCCATGTCTCTCTTTTCAACCTGCCTTCACCATGTTAACAAATAGAAGAGAGTACATCTCATTAGTTGAGCAGTATAGAAAGAGAAACATGACTTTGACCGGCTGTAAAGCAAGCCCATAGTCCAGATATCTTCAAGTAAGAAAGAGAAAATAACCCAAATTATACTATTTCTCTTTCTCGCATTGGCTCATTTATTTTTCCCCTTCTTAAGCGAAACACATAAAAACTCTCCCATGGTTTGCTCTGGGGATAAGAAAATAGAGAGAACTGCCACATTTTCTCTTTGGATTCGCATTCGGCTTTTCAAAATTAAATTCAAGAGCAAATTCGCTCGGTACCAAAAGTTTATCTCTTTTTTCGCTCGTTGTTCATGAGATATATTTTTCGCCTGGAAACTCCACATGAACAATAGTATTTTGTCCTTTCATGGTTTGACCATAATTTGTAAATCAATTGGATTACGGGACACAAGTAAAGTATCAAATTAAATCAGATACAAAACTCTGCAGATTGCTGTTACGAACAATAATTTATATATGTTTGTTCTGTTTTAAAGTTAATGATCACTGTTGGATGTATCCTGATAACCTTCACATATTGTTTGAGAAAACGCCGGCTTCTACACGGACAACGTCTATTCATTCCCATCTATATCGGCTTCACACACGCAAGATTGACGGCAATGCAAATAAAAATCGGCCTAGCTGACGGCTAGTTTTGAACAAATATGATGAAACTCGTTAAATGTAATAAGAAATAAGTATCAATCTTACCAAGAGCAAGACAACCAAGAAAATAATTGTTTATTCAATAAACATACTTAATTTGCTTCAAAAGGACGTTAGCAAGTTTATACCACAGTTTTACTTCTAACTTTTCATCGGGGTCGTTTGTAATTTAGTTATTTGTCATTTTGTTATGGTCAAATTGGACTTAATAAAATTAGCCGTCGACAAACATTTGGCCTTTGCAAGTAGTGATAGATTTCAGCGCATAGAAATAACCATTGGTAGAATTATCTCACCGTAAACATTCCTTTGAAATTCAAAAGCATGCATTTTCCAAATGTCAAATTTCAAATCAACTATCCTTTAATAAAAAAAAAATCCTCGGTTTGTCCACTGACATTCTCCACTGTGCCTTGGCACGAAAAAAATGAAGAAAAATGAAGTAAAACTCAAGGAACACCGGTACATTAATGCAATTTTCATTGTACGATATAATTCTGTAAAAAAAAGGAAGCAGAACTAAGAACTAAGAAGCCTAAGAATTGAAGAATCAATGCGCATTGCATAGACTTCTGATAAATTGTGAAAACAAACGAAGGGTTAGGACTTCACCAGGACGAATTTCTTGCACTTTATTTTCACCCACAGCATAAGATCCTATGCACAAGACTTGATGCAACTTTGACGAGAATAATATTATTTCACTACGACACTAAAATGTACTGCACTTTTACATAACTTCATATTTTCACACGTACATGGTCGTCACATTCCTTGACCATTCTGCAGCATTGAAATAGATAGCTTCCCTACAGCATAATATCAATAATGTTACTGTTTTCTTGTGGCCTCGTGGAGTTTCACCTACTGGCTCTTCTAGTTCTAGTAGTATACTGACGCAATATTTACGCAATATATTCTCTCATTTGGCTGTATCCTTTTATCTCTCGCTCCATTTTCTGAGAGCATTCATTTCTCTACTCAACTTAAAAAGGGGTAGAATTCATGGTAGAATATACCCAGCATGTACTTGGTATGTCAAACTAACACACTTGTACAAACAATCACATATTCACGGCCCTTGCAACAGTTTTTTTTTCTCCGAAGTACGACCTGATTTTCCGATGCTGCTCCAACGATAAGCCCTGGCTATAGCTTATTGTTTTAAAATGAGTTTCATCAGGTACTTAAACCCGGCATTTAACATATGTAATGCATTTAAATGATTTGGCAAATAAAATTTGTCACTCTCGTTCATTCTACACATAGATTGTACTATTGGCAAAAAATCATCCATTGATTTATTTTATACTAACATCAAAAAGTTTTTTTTCCATATTTTGTGACAAAACATTTATAAATTATTATATCATGGCAAATCAATTACGCGGGACAATGTTTTTGAAAATTCGTTGCGGAGCTGAAATTATTTTTATTTTTAAATAAATATAATATTAAGGAATTTAAAAAATGTTTAATAAACTTTGTATATCATTTAAAATCTCGTTTTTTATCTGGGTTTGTACTTATAGGTTTAAATTAATATACTATTAACATTACACATCTCTTCATAAATGGCGCATCATGGGTTTGATTAGTGCCGAATTTTAATATCAGAAAGTCAAGAGTTAAAGTAAATAGCAATTACAATGATATACGCGTTTCTTTTAATTAAATAAGAGGAATCCAATGAAAATCGAGGACAAAGCACGATTTATGGAACAATTATTGTAATTATAAAGTAGGTGTAGTGTATAATTTTTACCTTTTTTATATATTCTAGCAATGGATATGAAAAAAACACAGACTCAAGCAATTATAAATCGAATGTTGAATTTAAATTTTCTTTTCATAAAATGAATGAAAAATAACTTAATTCAATACTTATATTCCAGCAGATCTAAACTATAATATGGTGAAGTGGTTGTGCAACGCAGAGATAATTTGTGTAACGTTTGTTTGGTAGTCGGCCGGTTCCCATGGTAACACACCAGGACTGCAATGCTATTCAGCAGCCGTCTGGGGTCTAGGAGATTACTAACCAAATGTGGGTTCAACTCGACCGGCCTCAGCTTACGTACATATACACAAACAAATTCAATATCAATCTGTTGATGGGTTATTACCCATGGAACAGGGTCGTGCTATGTGGCAGTGGCATTTAATAGCATATATTGCAGAGCCAGGTGACCGCCGAGTGCACTTGTGTAAACGAATACAGTTGGTCAACCAACTACAAAACTTTTGGAACCGGTTAACGCAATGAGAACTGTAAGGGGTGAAGTAACTTTAACCCCTAACTGTACGAATGATTTTCTACTAGTTTGCTGCTTTGTGCTTCCGCAGCACGGCCGGGAGAGGGTCCTGAATTGCTAACCGTAAATAGCCCTCCAAAATGGAGCGAAAAGTGAAAATTGAGTCGTTGAGTTTTGGAATCCTTTTTCGTAATGGTGACAGTCGTCTATTGGCGCCTTTCGGTTAGCTAACATCTTATAGGGTTAACGCTCTTTGATAGTGTAATCTTATGCGTTGGTGTATGAATATGCATTAATAGTAACTGGCGCCCCCCAGGTAATTTTTTTTTATTTATTCCCTTTCTTAAAGGCCACTAATAACAATCGATCGATGCATATTTTACCGGAAGCAAATAACTAGATCACAAAATAAATTTCCGATGTTAATTGAATCTATTTAAAACACTTTATTAAATTATACGGAAATTAGAAATGATAAAATGTTATCTTTTGTTGTATTGAATCAAAGCTATATCCATTATTTTAGATATAATGTTACAGGTTACAGGCATAAATTGCGATTGTTTTTCATCCATAGGATTTATAGAAGTCTAGAATATTTGTAATATACGGTTATACATTGGATACAAAAAAAGACTCGGTACGGAAATCAGTAAACAAGATGACAACTCTAATGTTTAACGTAAGTTTGTAAGGGATAACATTTATAATGAGTTTCTGTAGAAAATGCGGTCCTCGACCTGATGAAAAGAGCATTACAACATATTGGTTCGTTAGTGAAGGGCCTAGTAACCGTTGCCAACGTAATTTTACCATAGCATAACCTCTAATCGACGACGAATGGCAAACCTTCCATTACATTATGGTACTTACTTGACCTTGTCCTTCATCCTGGTGAGATAATATTTGAAACATGTTAAGTCTTCAATAATCAGTCTCACGCTGACTGCAGAATGGACCCATTTGAAACGATAATTTTTACAAATGTCGGGAGATGGCCCATAACCATAGGCTGCATTAGCAACATACTGTAATCGGGTCTCGTATTAACGAGCTCGTTAAAAAAATACATTTCTTTTGCATTCCAATGGTTGTATAGAAAACATGTATACCAATTTGCAATATTCCAGATACTATTTAGCATCCACAGAGAAGAAGAGGCTCGTCTCAATTTACTACATTTTGGCCGGCATTAATGATTGCGTGGAATAAAGCAATTTATGTATGTGATGACTACATGCAAACTGAAAAAAAATAAAAAGTACAAAAGTATTATCGAATTTCACTATTGAAAGAGGGAATAGAAATTATTCTCATATTACTTGTACTTGAGATGAAAGAAAGTTGTCAAGTTGTTTACTGCATGTGTGTCAGATGTTTTACACGTTTGTCAATAACTGGCTTTAAACAGTGCTGTGCAATAGGGGATCGTTCAGGTTGCACTGTGACTAATAGGTATGGTATATTGTGGTGCATTTTATTTCCTTCTTTCGGATAATCGTCCCCCTGATAATTAAATTTGATGCCACTGCGGTAAACTGTAGCAAGGGTACGATTTTCCTTAGTTTTGGAATGGTGGCATAAGTGTACCTTTCACCACAGGATATCGAAGGGAGGCTAGAGTCTTAACACACTTACGCAGCCTTTTCACATTTCCGGCAATATTAATTAGGCAATGGAGAGTGTAACTGATATTGATGGAATGTAACGATGATATTTTGTATGATGACAATCGAGTTGATTACTCATATAGAAAATACCACGCAAAAAGACGTCATCATTTCAAAGCGTGCTCAGAATTATAGCAACCTCCTCAACCAAACATGAATACAAAAATTGTAATGCTGCTAACATAAATTACTAAGTTTAGTGTTTCCCACAGTCAGCCATCCAACATATTAGAAACACCTATTTTGAGAAACCTAAACATATTATTTAATTTCATTTTTAGACTGACAAAGATTTTCCCAAGCATCATACAATATTTCAACATGTTTGTTGCAGTTGTCCATCACAACAGGCGATTTGTAAAAGGATCCAACGGCGAAGAGAACATCTGTGACACGTCCGGTAGACAGCGATCTATATGATCAATAGTCCACGTGCCCAAAAAGGGATCATTTTTATTAACACTCTCGTATTACAACAAAAATGCATTCTGTTTGAACCAATTGGTCCCGACAGTTGTAGCGGCAGATCCTATTTCAACCCGTTTTTCACAACATCTTTACCCCCAGAACATTAGACAGCAGGCCGTGAAGCCATGCTTCCGTACAAACGGAGTTTGAAATTCTTTCATGTTTGATTTTCGCACTTTTACTTATACCTTCGATGTTTGGTAGTTTGATGATAGCGAAACCAAAAGTTTAAGCCTCCATTAACGTAACCATTGCACTTGATAGGGTTCTCTTCG
Source organism: Anopheles christyi (assembly GCA_000349165.1). Classification (NCBI taxonomy): domain Eukaryota; kingdom Metazoa; phylum Arthropoda; class Insecta; order Diptera; family Culicidae; genus Anopheles; species Anopheles christyi. Next base: position 24,121 of record KB697415.1, read on the forward strand.
TAATGATGCTTTAATGGTTAACAGGAAATCATAAAATACCACTCTCAGAATAATTTATATTGTCGTTTCAGCAACGATTGAAGATATACATGAGTGCATGTAGGTATAGGAGGCGTAAGGAGTTTTGTGTGTTCTTTTTTTTTTTTTTACTCAAAAATGCATTCATTGCACTCAATAACTATTCTAAGATCAGTTGTCCAGTGAGTGCTGACAAACGACTGAAATATGAAACACTACTCCCAAAATAAAACAACAAACAAACCAAGACTCGGAAGTTGTTCAGCCGTTCTAATGATGTTAATAAATAATGTTGATATAGATGTACGATGCATGATAATTTTAGTTGCCTGAAGGAAAACGCATTCAGTTAACTGTGCGTCGAAGGACAGTAATGCCCTGATGCCTTTCAGTAGCATTTCCGGTAAATTTCATCAGCGGTGACGCTGACCGTAACCTACCGACCCCACACACACATAACGTGCGCGTGTGAACGGAGGAAGTGAACCGCAACGATGCTTGCACATTTCCTATTAGGTGTCCTTTTCGATGCTTTTCCATATGACTTGCTCCTATCTCACGCGGAACGTCAGTTGGTAACACGATGAACACCAGTCTCTTCTCTCTCTTTGCTTTCACTTACATTCAGCTACATTGATTTGGAATACATTGTTCACTTTATTCGAACAACGATTCTAACAGATGAATATCACTTAGTTGAGAATTAGTTTGTTATGTAATCTTAAAAAAAAAACAAACATTGGTTTTTCTTACTGTCATTTAAAACAACAAACTTAGTCGGTACAGGCTTGCCTTCATGGTTAATTCATACTCATGATGACTGTACCACGGCACCGGCTTCACTGAATGAGCATAAACTTTACACGCATGGAATTTTCTTGTATTTTAAAATAAAATCATATTTTTTTCTCGTAAGAATGGCTAGGTGTGGCCGATCCTCTAAAAAAAATGAAAATATTATATTACAAAAGGTACAATTTTTCAATCAGTTTTTCTTTATTTTTTTCAATTTAATGAATTTCTCAAATGTATTTCATATCTTACAAAAAAATATAAAATTGTTAAACATTTATCATAGAATTGTGGTGTGTGATATATTGATTACCCCAATTAAATGTACTATCTTTTAAAAATATGGACTTAACTAAACTAAACAAGTCTCAAGCTAAACAGTTTCTAAAACACGTTTTAAAAACGTATTCAAATTAACTGTAAAAATTTTTTGAAGCCGGCGATAAACGACTTAAAATAATAATAAAAAAAGATCGTAATCGCTCTTCACATTTGATGATTGACTAAGCACATGGTGTAACAAACTGCAGGTCGAATGCTGCAAAATGAAACCGGACCAACGATCGCTTTGCGCCACAGCGTGATCACGTTATGAACATTAGAGCTATAGTATTATTGTTTTTGTATTCAGGAGGAACGGCCATGTTAGGCCGTATTGCTTATATAGTATTATTGTTATCAAAAATACTTGCCGAAGTCATTAAAGTAGACATTATTTTAGGAGTTAGTCGAAGTTTTAATAATAATTTATTTTTTACATGTTTTTCTTGTGAGTTTTTACAAAACTTCAATAAGTATTAGCAAAACCCTATGGCAGAGAAAAAAAACATTGCCTGTAACGCCAGAGAGCCATGCAGGGATAAATGTTGGATAGTTTTGTACAGTTTGCGGTGTCAGGGATATCAATTGAATGGATTTAATATTCAAGGTCTACGGCACAACGGTACAATGCTTCGAACGCATTTATTTTCATGATCGGCATTTGTATACATAATATTAAATGTACAAGCCAATCAAGATTGATTGGTTTGGCGAACTATTACTCAGGGAGTAATTTTTCAGTTTTGCACCTCATGATTTCTTAGACATTAAAAAGCTAGCAATTAATGCATGAATCACATGCAAAAAAAAATGCAGTTATGGCTGTTGTCTTCTTCAAATATAAATATGTTTCAGTTATAAAACAAGGATAGCAAAAAAGTGAATAACCACATTTATTTTTCAATATTTTTTAATTTATATTTTTATAAATTTGTTATTTACGTTTACTGTATAGTATACTGTGTACGAAAGTCTTTATTTAAATGGGTGGACAGTCCAGTATAGATCCTAAAATTGCCCAAACACCATGTTTAGTAGTTATGTAGCGTTATCCGTTGGACATCCACGAGATCTAACGCGCTAGCTTCTGTAGGTACCGGAAGGGATCAAATCTGTCAAATCAAATGGTTCCCCGAACGAACGATGGATAATCCAGCTACGTGATTCAAATAAGTCTAGAAGGTTTGCTTAAGGGCTTGGCTGAGTAGGTTATAAACGTTTGAAAATAAGCGAAACAGTTAGTTTGTCAATTTTTACGTTCCAAATTTTCCATTGTGCTACTTGGGAATGTGCGATATGTGTTCATAGTCTAGGTAATCTATCTCATAGTATAGCATAGCATAAAAGATATTATTAATGTATCGAGTACTGGGTCAATTTACTTGTTGCACATTATAAAATAGAATAAATTTGCATTTATATCCCATATTCATATAATTATCTATTCTATGATAATGCACTTTTGCAAACAGCGATCTTTTTTTAATGCACAGATGACTACTGCGAAATACTCACACTGTGACATTTATTCTGCAAAAATGACCGTGCCACTAAAAATTAAAATATAATAGAACTTTAAGATTTATCACCCACTATTTTTTATTGCATTGCTTACCTTGATTTAATATGAACATGTATACCCACTAACAAAGCGATTAGCTTGTGTTACGGTGCCAATAAGCCCGCAGGACTGCAAGCTATATACAATGAAAATAATTTCAATGGCGCCATAACGACGACAAATTGTCCGTGCTGTCTATTCGTTGCTTTAAACCATGTTTCTCTTTGATCATTTCAGCTATGGACGCCTGGAATAGATTCCATTGAACGATTGCCGACAACTGGCGCTCTGTGTGGCTTGATGAAACGTGGCACACATAAATTTTACTATCACGTTCACCACCCACATATTATATCCATAGGTTCACGCGGCAACTGTAAACTATTTTAGTTAATGTAATGATTGATCATATTTAAAATGAAATGCGTGTACCATTTGATTCCAGTCTTGGACAACATCTTCTTTACGTTATTGTTATTAACGAACGATGATCATAAGCAATGGAAGCCGAATATTGTTTTTGTTTTTGGTCGTACACGTTTGGCAATTTTAAATAAGTCCAAGCAGCAAATAACTGGCTTGAATACATTTGCATGCCAAAGCTTATGCCATTTGATGAACAGTTAAACGCACAGTATCACATAGATAAATTTGTAAGAAGGAAGGGACATTGTTCATTATCTACTTTAGGTTAGGTCTAAGTCGTTCCACGGCACAGCTGTTTACGGATTATTTTGTATTGTATTTTTTCGATGTTTAATGTTGTTTTCTTTTATTTTTTCCTCTTCTTGTTTGGCTAAACAACCGAAGTTGAGGGCAAAATCTGCCTTAGTCACTTACGGACTGAGCGCTCTGTAAACGATTAGTTTAACCACAGCAGAATAGTTAGTCCTGCGTATGAGGAGACCGTTTAGGCCAGATTTATCACAATTGTATACTTTATTTTTTATTTTATTCTACTTAAAACCAATATTGTTTTGTATCGTATTTCAAGCTTTAAGACACAATCTTGAGTTCAATGTAAATTTTGCTATGCTGCTACGGTTTGCGCAATGGAACTGAAATCTTAACAAAAGTCTTTCAAGTCTGCAATAATCTGCAAAGAATAATAGCGTCTGCTTCCATAGGTTAAATTTCCAATGAAATTTAAATGATTGTAATATATTATAAACATTTTCTCAATACATCAACTATTATGTCACGGCTATTTTGGTTTCATTTTTTACGTTAAACTCTACCAGTGCCTGCAAGATAAGCAAAAACAAACTGCAAATCGTCTAACCTTGCTCGATGGGTTTTGTTCATCGTTTGGATCACGAGTTTACTGGGATTTATGTTGGTGGTATCATTTTTCGTGTAATTAATCAAAAACCACGGGATCCTACATACCTGACCAGCCAGAGTGGTTCAACATTATTGACGATACAAGGCGATTGAATAAATTGCAAGCAATTTTTTAATACTTGAAATATAAAAATCGTTCGTGTCCATCACGCATTGTCACCGTTACGTTGGGGTTTTGCATTCAATGCTCAACATGTGAAAGTTGAGTTATAAAACAATGAAAGTGTATATTAAGCCTTCTACTATCACGAACGTCAGTATTAGTAAAGCACTATTAAATGGATGATGCATGCATGTAAGTCTCCCCAACATGCCAAGTATCATGTCAATCAACATGCGTACAGTACACTTACTAACGTTATTCATTTGCGCATTTAAACCGCTTAGTGTGTGGACTCAATGCATCGTTTGACTTCCTGTTTCAGCATCCTACATGGTGGTCTGAAGCTGGTAAACAAATACTAACCTACTCGATACTGTAGTGTTTGTCCCAGTCAGATGAGGGTAATCTATTTTGCATGCGGTAAGCGACTAGAACAAGATTGGTTAGCGCTGAAGTTGAAGTGCCTAATCGATTGATTCGATTTGCACACGGTGGTCTACAATAGTCAGAGTTAAGCTCAGCTCATGAACAAATTAACATAACATGTTTTTGATGCATTTTTACTCAAGTCCTACATTTATGGCTAAAAGTTAAATTTATTGTTAAATAAATAGAATTCGATTCTTAAATAGACTCTCACAAACCTATTGGTGTCAATCAAAAGCTATCCAGTAATAAGATGACTGTATAAATGATTTCATCTTTAAAATAACTATTTAATAAGCTTTCTTCTGATTTAATATGTTCTTTTTTATTAGGAACAACAAACGTAGTAAGATCGATTCGCGAAACTGATGTGCTGGCTATCTGTGATTGATTAAGTCACTTACTGAAGTCTGTGAATGATTAACTTACTCATAGCAGGAAAGTCTGTTTTGCGTAAGGGGGGGGGGGGGGGGGGGTTCGGTCGATACAAGGTTTTTACCAATACATGTCATGGCGGGCATAGGTCGTTCAACTTTACAACTGTAGCAGTGGACTGGCATAATTGTAAAGTAATATAATTATGGCACAAAAATGATAAAAACTTGTGTGTAGGTATTGCTGAATTCGGGATAATTCTTCAGCCGGTCCCGTAGTACACCCGTCAAGTCAAGTCAACATGCACGTCATTGGTTCAATTCTCAAAAGGATCGATCACTCCAAACGTTAGACTGACTATCCTGATATGGGTACATTTAATAAGTTACAGAAAGCCAAGCCCATTTAGTAGAGCAGCTAGCGTACCTCAGGGAAGCATATTAGGAGCATTGTTATTCCTATTTATTAATGATATCGATGCTGCATTATCGTATTGTCCTTTACTATTGTATGCTGACAACTTAAAACTGTATTATCCGGTTAGTGATGTTACCGACAGCCAAAGGTTACAAAGCTTGATTTCTATTTTTGAATCGTGGTGCTTTGTACACTCATTGTCTGTTAATGTTGACAAATGTGTGACTATTACCTTTTCACAGTCCCGGTCTCCTTTAATGTTTAACTGTGTGTATTCGGACGCTCTTTTTCCTAGATTAGACTGTGTGCGTGATCTAGGCTTATCATTAGACAGCAGACTTTGTTTGGACATACACATTGACGCACTTATAGCTAAAGCTAACACGACCATTGGCTTTGTTTTAAGGTCAAGCAGAATGTTTAAAGATTCGTTGTGTTTAAAACCTTTGTATTGTTGTCGTTGTCGTGGAACCTCAACTTGCCATTTACAGGGTTTAGCTATTTATCGCAAAGCCGCGGGACACTTTCAGAATACCGCGGGAGTCGATCGCAGGACTGCGGCACTATACATGAATACAGTATACATTCAGTAGTTTGCCCCTTTTTAATCCGCTCTTCAATAGTTCGCCCGCTCGGTACGGCGTTCATGGTACTGGGTGCGATGCAACAGCGAGTGATCGGCTGGTGGCCGGTCAATGAACGGATGTGCAGGTTGAGGATCCGTGGCAGATTCTTCAACCTGAGCATTATAAATGTGCATAGTCCGCACCTTGGGAGCACCCATGACGAAAAGGAACTCTTCTATACGCAGTTGGAAAGGGAGTATGACCGCTGCCCACAACACGA